>JPJW01001883.1:0-49209 GCA_000750755.1 Pseudogymnoascus sp. VKM F-4513 (FW-928)
TTTATGGGGGTTTGGGGTATAGGGGGTTCGAGGCTAGATTTTGGGGAATCGTATATGCTTTCTGAGTGACTGATCCGGAAGGCGAGTGAGTGAGTGACTGTTGGAGAGGGGTCGCTCGTGAGTGACTGTCAGGGGGGTCTTGCTCTCGTGAGTGACGGTTCTCTAATTGTGATACTAGAAGACCTCGAGATTGATAGGAGCGCTCGAAGGAACTATGATTGCCAGGGGTGCTCTGAGGAACCAGAGATGGGCGGGAGCGCTCTAGGGAACTGGGGATGGCTAGGAATGCTCTGAGCCACCGTTGATGAACAGGATCGCTCTGGGGAACTGAACGTGGCCGGGAGTGCCCTGAGGCACTGGGGATGAGCAGGGGCGCTCTAAGGAACCAGAGATAGACGGGAGTAGTCTAAAGAACTGGGGATGAACAGGAGCGCTGCCGGAAACTAGGAGTCGTCAGGGATGCTCTAGGGAATTAGACGTTGTCGGGAGCGCTCTGTGGAACTAGGGATGGCCAGGAGTGCTCTGGGGGACCAGGGATGGCTAGAAATACTCTGAGGGACCGGAGATGGATGGAGTGCTCTGGGGAATTGGAGATGGAGGGGAATGCTTTGGGGGACTGGACGTGGTCAGGGGTGCTCTGAGGAACTGGAGATGGCTGGGAGTGCTCTAGGGAACTGGAGATGGATAAGAGTGTTCTGGGAAACTGGAGATAGGTAGGAGGGCTCTGAGTAATTGTAAATCACTACGAAGGACGGAGTTTCCAAGAGAATTATAGACATTCTGTATCAAAATAATACGAGACGGAGTTGCTTGATTTTACTATTGACCCCCATTATCACTTCAGTCATCGCGGTGATTAACTCCAACGGCGGGAGCAGGAGGCTACCGGGAAGCCGCTATAATCAGCATTGATAAAAGGAGACTGGGTAGGCCATTGACAGCCTGGGAATGCGGGATGGAGGCAAGAAGTAATGGACTTCCGTGGCGATATCCAGCGGCGACGACCCTGAGTGTCTAAAACCGGGCGTGGGAGAGGCTGGTGACCACGGGAACAGGCGACAGGAAAAGTAGATGATGGCGATGGTAGATGATGGGAACTGTGAAAATAAGAGCAAGACGCCGTGTCCGGATGACACTGGAGGGGGATCGGCGCTCTGGCAGGTTGGATTCGTTTTTGACATATTATGCCGTCTCGGCGGAAATTAAATGACTAATTACGAACGTTACGTGGATGAAGGGCATCGTGGGTATGGCGGACAATTGTCTAATTTAACAGAACGGATTGCCGCAGCCAGAGCTTCGCGCAGCAAAAAGACATAGGTCAAATCCTTTGCTACGTGGTGATGGATCAGGCTTTTGAGTCCCTTCTCTCGGATGAACCAGATCTCACCAAGTCCTACTTCATTCCCCCGCTCTATAAAAAAAATCTCCTCCCTTACCTACTACCCCTCCAAAAAAAAAGTGAGGTCCACAATGGAGAGAGTTCGTCTCTCCGAAGAGTTTAAGTCCCTTCGCCCGGAATCGAACCGGGGGCCCCCGGATGAGGTGTGTGTTTTGCAGTTACAGTCCGATGCTCTAATCCAACTGAGCTACAAAGGGTGGTGAGTTGTCCTGAGCTTGGGCGGGGGGGATTATATTATCGATGGGGTTGTGTTAGGTTGAGGTGGGCGCGTTAGGGTTTGATGCAGGGATGAATGTGGGGATGGACCAACGGCGGACATGGGTGTCATGGAAAAACGCGTCACAGTATATGGAAATAATGGAGGTGCAGATAAGTAAGGTAAGAGGCAGACATTGGCTTTTTTTTTTCATTGCTCTATTCATTATAGGCAGTTGCAACTGCATGACGATAAGTGATGCAGTTTTCGCAGACTCCACATATGCAACTCCCGCCGTCATTCCCCCCGTTCTAAGAGCCTCGTACCTCATATATGCGTGCTCTCTTTGAATTCGTGTCCCATATCTACCCCCATCCTGCCCAGTCCTGCTCACCTTCCAAGATGACCCTCCTCGACTACCCAACATTGACGAGGGCCTCTGGGGGCGTTTCAGGCGCCATACCAGCGTAGCTGCTGCTTGTCACTCCTTGCGAATCAGCTCACGTTTTATTCAATTGACTCCCTCCCCCTCATGAACGTGAATTTCCGCCGCCTCACCCTCGCTCCCCGGCACCTCCGGTAAAACTTCCTCGTACCTCCTCCTTGAGATATCTCCAAGCTCTCCGTGCAGACCAAGCAGGTCAACCTGGTCCTCGTCGAGGTCCGGCACAGGGCTCTGATCAACATAGTCCTCATCGACATCCGCGGCATCAAAGTCCGCCAGGCGGCCCGCCATGGACCCTTCCGACGCAGAGCTATCGTGCTGCACATCGTCGCTGCGAGCTCCCACTGATCCTAGCTCCACGGAAGTCGCGCTCGCGGGGTAATTGTGCGCGTAGGGCTGAGCGAGAGCAGAAAAGTTCCAGTTCGGCTGCATGGCGCCTACACGTGCACCGGGGAAATCACCGTCGTATGCTGATCCGACATCGATGGCCTCGTCGCCATGGTGCATCTCGATGCCGTCGTTCATGATGGCGTCCCTCTCGAGGAGCGGCGCACCGTCATCCTCAAGTGCAGACTTGTACTCGGGCGGGCTATCGATATCAGACGGCGGGACGGCAGTGGCATCAGTCACGCCTCTCGTCGCTGCTGCTGTGCCCGCTCTGGTTCCAGTGACCGAACCATGCCCTGCCGGGCGAGTTGCTTCTACTCCGGTCAAAGCGCTCGACGACCCACGAAGGGAGGAGTCCGCGCCGAGACGCTGGCCTTCCCCCGAGCCGGTGGACTCATCTTCGGAGGTGGCTTGGGGGTTATCGAAACGAGCTATGATCTCCTGGAAGCGCGGGCCGCCGAGGGGTAGGTCTGAACGACGGCGGTAGAAGAGGAGGTATGCTGCGCTTGAAATCACGTGCGAAGGGTCTTTCAGCTTGCTGACGGCCGAGTCTGGTGCGCGTTAGCAGGAGCGGGAATTAGTTAGTTGGGCTTCTTACCATTATAATCATACCACGCGCCGTCGACGAAAGACTTGGCATACGCGGTGTAATGTCCACCACCAAGACTACCGTAATGGTTATCAACGGCGAATAGATCATAAATCTCTTCCTTGCCGTCTTCGCTCTCAAGAATCCTTGTGCTCATGTCAAGACCATCAATGGGGAAAGTGACTTGGACATCCAGCTTGTCTCGGCGTGTAGCTGTAGAACTGAAACGCTTCAGGTGGAATACCATGATATCCGGTGTTCGCCACAACTCAAGTTTCTTACTGGCTCGCCTGTGCTCCTTACATCTCGGACAGTACCAGGTATCCATCTCAGACAGGATCTCCTCTTTGCCAAACTCATCCAAGCACTCATCCAGGGACAGACCCTTTGTACGGCGGCGTAGGCGGGACTTGCGCTTTGCCTCGAGGACTGGGTCTTCCATCAAGTCGACGCTGGACCAGGTCTCCCGGCCACGCATCGTATCGTCTCGGTCGCCTTCGAATAGTGTTACGAAAGGATCTTCATACCAGTCGACAACAATGCCCTCTCCCAATCGAATGAGGGGGCCAGGATTGGCGTCGTCTTCGACTTCTTCGCTGGACATACGTGTCCTTTGCGTTGTACGCTTGTTACCCTTTCTTGAGTAAGTCCGGATGCCACGTCTGAAGGCTTTCATTTGACCTACTTTGTACACAGCGCGTTGGGCGATTGGGCGAACAGGTAGAACCTAGATTAATTAGCTTACGTCCCCATCATCAACGCAATGGGCAGGCGCAGAGTATCCTCCAAACATACCCTTGTATTCGGCGCCAGATCATCATCGTCACTTGACTCCTCGTTCATTCGTGTCGGCGCTAATTGGGGGATGTCACCAATATCGTCTTCACTGCTTTCGCCATCAGATCCCTGGAGATTATTGGAAGCAAACCCATTAGACGCCTCATCCTCAACTTCAACCGCATCCGGAGCAGTAGGGATCCGGCTGGAGATTCGTGGATATGTCTTCTCCTCGTCCACCACACCCCATCCAGTGGGAACACCGTCTTTTTTACTCGTGAAATAGCTCAACTCGAAAAGATTGTTGTATTCGGACGGGAGGAACTCGTCAGGATTGATCCACTTGGGCCGCCTTGAGTGGAATTTCCGTTTCTTCGGATTGGGATCCTTCTGTGATTCGCCATCTGCTTCTGTCGGCGCATGTTTGTTGCTTTGTCCTGTTACAGTGACGTCGACTACATCATCCTCGCCATCGATCGAAGTAGCCACAACCTTGCCGTCTCCAGATGATGTATCCGAGGCAGTGGTTATAACGATGTCTTGATCCAGCTTACCCGTGCTCTGGTTGTCATCAGATTCATAACCGCTCATGTTATATGTGGTAAGGTTGGCAACCCGTTCAAGCACCTTCCGTTTAATGATGTCTTCACTACGAGCCTCTTCCGGAGTTAACGTGATAAAAAAAGGAGCGTAGGCATGGATAAGCGGCTTGCCAAATCGGCTTTGGCTAGGATTTTGTCGCCGCGAGAGAACCGGAACAACCATTTGTTCTGCTCTGGGTGAGTCCCAACTCGGAATATCACCCTCCTCTTCATCGTTATACGAGTATCCCATGTTAAGCATCGACCTAATCTTTTGCTTGGGTTTCCGGACAGGCGGCCAATTTGTCGGGGTTGACTCGAGCTCGAAAACCATGATGCGGTCGTTGCTCTGGATATCCTCCGATACCGACTTTGTGTCGTCTAGGATCCTGAAAAGCTGATTGTTAAATTCCTCAGCGATGAAGAGCCGTTCGATGGGAACGTCAACTCTACCGCTGACGAATTTCTTCAGTCCTTTTATGCTGCCCTGTTTGTCCATGTCCACTGCAACTCTGATTGGTTTATCGTTCAAAGGGAAAAAGAAGACCTCATGTCCCCAAGTGCTCTCAATGGGCAACTGCATAGTAACAGTGCTAAACGGGTCAAACGTAATGCTTACTTTGGCGCAGTCCGGACAAACAAGTGTAGATTTGTACATCCCAGTAAAAAGATCTCCGATGACTGAGTCATCACGCCTCTTGGTGATATCCCAAACTTCTTTGGCCATTTTCTTCAGCTCAGCCGGGTTGTCGACCATTTCGTCTGTGGAATCTGGCTTCTCTATATACGGCTTCTTCTTGACACGGTTTAAGTCTTCTTGTAGGGCATCGAGAAGGATCCCAAGGAACTCCTGCGAATCCTGTTGGCCATATCCGGAGAATGAGCCAAAGTACCTCCCGAACGTGTTTTTGAATTGTCTGGGGGTGATTGACGAGGGCGGGGGTTCTTTGTACAGCTCTCTTAAAAGGGCGTTGTATACAAGCGCTACATTTCCGCCTTTTCCAAGTGGGTTCTCGGTATTGAGCTCCTTTTCGGCTTCGTCTGCCAAAAAGTATTTGGTCAACTCCTCGACACTGCGGATGCACTGGAGGGCAGAGTTCATGTAGCAGGTGTTTCCAAGGTTAGCCAGCCCAACCGTTCCCACTGTCTTGCCTGATTTTTGCACGCGTCCACGCGTTATAGGCACCGAAGGAGCAGGGCTGCTTCGTCCACTGTCAGGTCTTGATACTGCCGCTGCTCGGTTTGTATTTGCAGGGCCAGTGGCAATCCCTTTAGCGCCCTGCTTGGCAATCTTTTGAGCATAGGTGGCCAAGTACACATTACCCTCGACAAGCTCATCCAGGACAAGGGCTTGGTCTTTGCCCAGACCAGTCATGGCAATTGTCGAACGGCCGTTATATTTAGGATCGTTTGTGAAGTCTTTGATGTCCACTATCTCCCGTTGTGCACCCCGTGTCAGGCTATTGAACGTCGTGGCTTCCACGAGAAGCTTTGTCCAATCTTCTGAAGTTTTGGCCTCTGGAGCTGGTGTGCCGGCCCTTGATAGAGGAGGTGATGCACCGACAGGTGCAGCCGCCGCTGTGTGTTCGTCGGAGAAGATGGGCACGGTCCAAACTCGCACTTGCTGTGGAAGATCGATACCGGACGATGTTTTGATGCTCTTAAGGAAGTCTTGGAATCTGTCGTTGCGGCTCATGATAAAAATAGGCGCGGGTGGACTCTTTGCCTTCAAAATTTGAGAAATGGGTAACGGGCTGCTAACTGCCCACAACCTGTGGATCTTAAATACGACAGGGTGAAGTTCAAATTGCACATTCGGTACTTGGGGGTCCATGCTGGTATCGACGGCTTGCCTTACGATAGGCACCTGGCCAGCCTTCAGGCCATACCATTGCACAACCAAATTCCATGCTTCTTCGGGGAAGTAAGCGACCGAGCCGCCGACAACTTCGTGCTTCAATCTCGCAAATGGTTGCGAATTTTGATCCGTTAGAATCTCATAAATGATATCTGCGTTGTCGACAGGGCCAATAGGCTCTGCATTTGACAGTTTGGAACCAGAGGCGTGAGCTTGGACGTTGTCGAGCCAAGTGTTTGATATAATATAGGTCTTTGTGCCTGCAGTGAGAGGTTCACTTTCAAAAGCTTCGTGTAACTCCTTAACCCGTCTTATCTGTTCATCGATGGGAGGTATATCTATGATGTAGTTAGCAATTTGCTGGTAAAATTGGGCGCACTATCCGCTCACCCTCAGACATCTCGCGATCAGCCTCGGGCAGAGAAGTATCCGTAGCTTGGCTCAGGGGCTCTTGTGTTTCTGCGCTTCCGGTTTCCTCATTTCCATTCGCGCTGGGGCCGTGGTTCGAGTTATCCGGAAGCTCTTTCGTGGTTTCTAAACCGTCCATATCGACATCTTCCTTATCCTTCGCGGGGTTCTCTTGCTCCAGCTCTGAAGCCGGTCTCTTTAACGGCGACGATGAGCGGAGTGGCATATCTGCGGCGCCCCCCATCATTGCCCTTTGTATAAACGACTTGTTTGGAGACTGGCTTCGATTTCCTTGGCTTCCACGGTTTTGGGGTCCACCTCCAACTCCGGTTTCCCCGCCTCGTTCACTCTCGATTGACAACCCAGCGTACGCAGCGCTCGGGGAGCTTGCCACGGAAGGGATATTCTCCTGAGCTGAGAACGAGGCTTCGTTATGAATGTGCGGTGGTATGTGGCGAGGGAGGCTCCGTTGGCTGTCGTTTTGGGTGGGTGGATCGGATCGTGGTGGGGTTTGGGAGCGCCCAGAAACTTCCTCGTCCTCGATCGATGCAAAAGGAATCTCCGATGTGTGATTGGAATACACGAGCTCGTCCTTATCGATCTTTCGTTTCTTTGTGGAAGACGTTTTGAAGGTGAGCTGCGTTGGCAGCTCTTCGTTTGTAGTGGGTGCAAAGCGGCGGTTTTAACGAGGATCCGTCCTTTTAGAGGATAAGAAGGTGAGGTTTAAGCTTGTCGCAAGACATTCGTGTGAATACGCTATTTGTTAGAGCTGGCAGGGTGCATTTCCATAAGAATTATCGAATTTGTCGTCGTCTTTGCGTTAATTCAGTGCCTGACTTTGTGGTGGCGGGAGTTGCCGCTTACGATTTAGTAAATGTAGGGCGTCACCAAGTGTGATTTATCATGAAGTAAGAGCACCAAAGAACGAACACTCGAGCTACATCGCACCCCCAACACCGCGCATTCTCTTAAAAATGGCCAACAAATGCCTTCAACACAAGCAAGAATTGATCCACTACGTTGTGGCTCATATGGGTAACATTAATATTGAAACTTAAAATCGCAAGCTAATCGGAGATTCTTTTCCCTGTATGACGCTGTCGAGGCTGTGTCAAGGCTGACAGCCCTGACGGCATCTCAAAGCTCTGTTGACAAAAGGTGAAGGAAGTCCAAAGCCCGTCCACGATCAAACACCACAACATTCCCGAATTGGTCTATAAGCATCTCATCACTTTCCTCTTCGTCCCACTCAACTCGGATTTTGTCCTGTTCCTCTTGGCATCGAGCGACCATGTCAACTTCAACTTTCTGAGAACTATTTAGTAGTGGCCCTTGTCATACATTACGCGCTCAGTCTGTGATTACTTACGTGCATAAGAACCAGGTCTCCTTCTCCTTGTCTTAGTCTCTGTAAAACGTTTTGATACTCGACCTCATCGCTCAAATTGAGCCAGTCCCCCAGGGCCTCTGATGGTATAACCAGGTTGTACATCCAGGGCCCGTCATCCGGGGTCCAGCCAAGAGTTCTATTAAGGCTCGGCTTTAGTGAAAGCGTACTCTCTTCTCTGAGCGTGGCAAGTAAATTGTGGAATGGCATATCGTATGGCAGAAAGAGGTCCGTTGTCAGAATAGTATCACAGTTCGCTCCAGTAATGCTTTGAAGAGCAAGATGGAATTCTTCGCTTTCTATTCTTGTCTTCCGCCTGATCTGTGAGAGAAACATTGTTTGTGCAATGACACATGCCTATATTCGTCAGATGACAGGCATCTTTGAATATATCGAGCCTTACCTTGATTGCGAGCGACTTGGGGTTCCATTTTTCGGGGACTTCAACCCCTAGCTCGCGAATCTCATTATCAAGGAGAGCCTCGGCCTGTTCTAAAACGGTATTTGACACTTCGTGTCGACGTTCAAGCATGTCTTTGATAACACGTCTTATCATTGAACGCTGCCTCACTCCTTCCTCGACTGTTGTGTTGACCGCCTCCAGTAGGCCTTTGCTATCAAAGCTGTCGAAGGTGTGTTCTTCCGAATCGATGATGAAAGCTTCAGTGCTTAGAACCGCCTCAAAGTCAATATCATCCGTAGGGCCCGATCTTAGCATGTAAAGCTCTGACTCGATGAGACACTGAACAAGGGTTTCGGGTGACAGAGTAAACCATTCTAGACCATGTAAATTTTGGAACCCAAGCTTCTGATACTCTTCTTTCGTGTTTTGCCTATCTGTGGAACCTGGCCTGGACCCCTCATGATGGAGTTTCGCTTTATGGTGGAACGGAAGGCTTCGCATCGCATCAAAGTGTGAAATACGTGCTTCATGCTTTTGCTCCTTCATATTCAGTCAGCAGCGGACATACATTGAGACGAATATCAGAATTTTGTCACCTCCAATACCGCGACCTGCCCCTTGTCCTCACCCATGGTCACGAATCTTCAATGTCAGCGAATAGGAAAGGGTGGGCGTGTCTAGGAAGTAGAGGTTCTGAGACTGCACTTCACAAAACCATTTTGGGGAGAGCGGTTTGAATATTATTTAATTTTGCCAATCGTACAATTCAGGTGACGCTGCACCTCCCACCCCCGGAGCGCCAACAATTTCTATATTTACATCCGTCTTATGCCGGTAGAGCGGTGATCATCCAACATTCATACATCCCCGCCCATTTATGAGTAATCTAAAGTGTTCAAACAAGTGAGAAACAGCGTCGCGCTGGTACAAGAAGTGGCATCTCTTTCAGAGAGCGGATAGGTGAGTGTTCGTTTGCGGGGATATGGTGCGATGATTGCAAAAAGACCCATTGTTCAGTCGTATTAAAAAAAAGCTTTCCGTGCGACCTGTGTGATTCTATGTTAGTGGCGCTCAACAATCAGTGGATGTTTACACTTACAGCCCATCCGCCCGCCACAGAAGCAACAACACCCCCAGAAATCATCATCGGTCTCAGACCCCTGGTGGACTTGAAGAGCATACCACTCAATGCGCCCGCAGCAATGCTGTTGGCCGCATCGTGCTTCCCTCTTTGGTGGCCAATGAAGGAGTTGATTCCGTTATATACAAGCGCGATGACGCCAGCTGAGTTCCCCAAGAACGGGCCTCTCCGTGTGATTGCGTTCAGCGTCGAGTTGAGTCTGAGTTTAGGTGGCTGGCCGGCTGACCTTCGTAGGCCTTCTTGCATGCCCCACGCGCCACCAAGCGTTAATGCCGAAAGGTATGTGACTCCTGTCCCGTAGCAGAGATCGTCGGACCAGCCTCGGGAGGGCAAGGCGGATTGTGAGCCGGGGAGGTCGGAGAGCTGGGAGTCCTCCAGGGATATGTAGTCTAGCGTTTGCTGGTTCAATCCAGCGAGAGGATGAAGTTGAGATGGGTCTGGGAAGGCGGCGCCGCCGAGGAAAGAACTGACATCCGCCCCTTCGGATGGGTTGAAAGGAGCCGGTTGGAAGGAGGAAGTCGGCTCGGGTGTGGAGGTTGGAGTTTCATCCGAAGACGACTTCGACGAGGACTTGCGCCCAGTCAGCGAATCCCAGATCGACATGGCGGAGGTGATGAGGAGGTGATGTGATGAATATGGGTGATTGAAATTTTTGGATTCGATGAAGGTTACGGAGAAATCTGGGTACCCGACGTCGACAATTTGGTGGTCCGTGCATAAGTCTTGGCATGATTTTCTCTTAGCACGACAACCCCGGACACCAGCACAGTTGGAATATTATATTATACTTCTTTCAATTTATGAAATTCACCTGAACGGGCTCTTGCGTTGAAACTGTGAAGTCGGATCCTCAACGGCTGCCACTATTTCATATGCTAAAAAGAGCTAAAGCATAAATGGATATTTAATTTCCAACGGGCAATATAAACCACATGAAAATCCCACAGAAAGACTGAAAAAAGCACCAAAGTCTTCTGAGATGGGTTTAGATAAAGCGGTTGACACCCGCTCAATACAAGAATTGCTGCAAAATCTTGTGGGTCAGGATGATAGGTCATATTCCCGCCATTTTGTGCATGCCCCTTACTAACCCGTGATCAGTGTTGCCAAAGATCATCTCAAGAAACTGATCCAGGATGCTTCTCAGCCACGGCATATGTCGGGAAACTCCTGTACGAGGTTGTGCTATTTCCTAGAGCAATGCAGGAAGTCGGAGTCACCAAAACTCCAAGGTCTTGCATACTCGCATGAGACATGCCAGCAGTTGTTTGACTTTTACGTTGAGTGGAATGAGAAGAACCAGCACCGATCCATGAGACAGGTTCTAGAGCTTTTAAGTTCTTTGATATCTCGTAATCCCGATAAGGCTGTTTCCAATGGCTTCAAAACGCAGTCATTAGAGCGTCTGTTGTCTATCATTTCTCACGAATCTGCCCAACCCCTTGTTAAGCCCGCTTTCAAGGTTTTGGAATGCTTTGTGATCAAAGGCACGTACAACAGTTCTGACTTATTCGAAGCCTATGGTCGCATTTCTGGTGACGCGGAACCTACCCGAGAATCCCAATGGGATAAGTTGGTTTCTGAAGTCTTCGAGTGGATGTCTTCGCCAGAAACTTGTTCTGCGGCAGCCAAATTCCTCGTGAGTCTCTTTGGAGAACTGAAAACCTCACCCATCGAAGGATCCGAGGACGCCGGTAACTATTCTAAATACTGGCAAAGATGGATACAGCAAGGTCTTGCTAAGCATCCGGAATCTCTTGAAAATGTCAAGAACTATTTATTTCCGCCTCTGTTCAAATTGGACAAGGCGGGGTCGTTACAGTTTCTCAGAAACATCTCTGCAAACAATGCAATTGATACTGTTAAAAATCGAGAGGTAGATAGTGGGGCAACTCTTTTTTTGTCTGCATTAGAAGTTGGGAAAAAATATGGCCTTGTGGATGATCCAGGTAAGTCATTCTCGTGGTATCACTTTCTGTTATAATTTCTCACACTCTAAAGACCTCATACCTCCGCAGAAAGCATCGGCAAAGAAGCGAGACTTTGTAGAGCTCCCTATTCAGGCTATTGGGAGTCTCTTGATACATACAGATACTACGGTCAGATCTTTGGCGTTTTCTGTACTTGTGTCGTCGCTTTCCTCTACGAGACCATTCCCAAAAGAAAGTCTTGATATTATCTGTCAGAATTTGTATGTCCTCCATGCAGATACTGACGCAAAGTTCCGCAACGACCTGTTTGCTAGCACTAAGCATATGCTTGAGCGCTTAAGGGGCGCTCTCGCTTTGTTGACCCGCGAGGCTAGCTTGAGAGTGACACGAAGACAGCTTGCGACTGATCCAAATTCACCTACAGAACTACAAACTCTTCACAACACAGAACAAGTCGACAAAGAAGATAGTGATATACAGACTCACATCCAAGAACACGAGCGTTTCCTATCCTGGTACTTAAGCTTCCTTGCACAAGAGCTAGTGCCAACAGCATCTTACCCAAGGCACATCACCTCTTTAAAATCCCTCGAGATTCTGTTGAAAACGGGGGTGCAGCTTTCTCCGGGCGTGCCAACCATCAACACATCGCGTGGTTCAGATACATTTTGGCCAAAACAAGTCAACGTGTTCTCCCCCAGTTTCTGTCGACTATTGTTAGACCTGGTGCTGGACCCCTTTGAAGAAGTCCGCAACTGTTCAGTCAGCGTGCTGAACTCTGCACCAAGAGACTGCTTTGGTCCTCTCTCCGACACCCCATATGGTCCCGTCCCCCAGCTTCTACAAGATCTTCTTTCAGAAGCCAAGATGTCATCTGCTCAAACAGGCCGTGCGGATGCAGCTGATGGACTTGCACATATGAACGTCCTCCATTTTAAAGTACTCGATAACGACCAACACCGCCTGGACTTCTTCAATTCGTTGTTATCTGTACTTGAAAATGATATAGAAGTTGCCTCATCCGACTCCGACATACCAACAGATGCAATTCCACTCCACGGTCAATTGACAACATTAACGTATGTTTCTCCACCTATTTGGTGTGCTTTTAGGGAGTTATCTCTCGAATCACTGATGCAATTCCCCATGGTACGATCTTAGTATACTGATATTCCATAGGCAACTGTGGGATTTGATGAAAGTTTCATCTTATGGGGGTCTTGTGGCATCTGGCTGTTCCGCCACAGGAGCTCGGGGAGGAACTATTGCAGCATTCCAGGATAGACTTTGCAGATGCTGCCTGGATATTTGGGAGATTGTCAAGGATACTTTGTGCCACGATTCTCCGGAAGGCCATGACCCAAGTGGGCCAATCGGATCCGATGATTCTGATGTGAAAGGCATGTTGAGCTTCAGCTTCCGTGCTTGCCACGAGTCAAGGTATGTCGAGAAGACGGTGCATGTGCAATGTTTGATATCTAATTCAAAACTTTTAGTGAGCTTATCCAGGCCATAATGCGCAAGATCGATGTTAAAACGTCTGATGGGAAGCCGTTTCTCACCTTCGACTTGGTGGAAAGTCTCGGGAATTTAACCTTCATACAGTTAGCCAGTCTAAGACATAGGGGTGCTTTTTCGACTGTGACTACAACCTTTTCAGTATGCTGCAAGGTTACTCAGAGCAAGTCACTTGCTGAGACTGGTGGCCCAAGCCTACTCCGCGACTGGCATGATGTAAGTTACCAAAAGACTATGTAATAGCACTGCTAATCCATTATAGCGAGCATTCCAATGCATCAATGAGCAGCATTCGACAACAAGACGCTCAGCTGGCCTACCAGGGCTCATCACTGGAATATTGTCAGCCAGTTCTACTGATGTTACCCTTGATTCTGTGATGGTAAGGCTCCAAGAAATAGCCCGAACGCCAGTCATCTTCAGTGCAAAGGATGAGGAGCAGCTACCACAGGTCCACGCCATGAATTCCATAAAGGATGTCTTCAAGAGTGCAACTCTGGGTAAACAGGCCGATATGTACGTCACGGACTGTTTTATCATCGCTACAGACAGTCTGAAGTCAGATATGTGAGTCCCCCATGCCTATATTAATTTATAATCCACTGATAATCTCTAGCTGGGCCATCTCGAACTGTGGCCTGATTCTTGTAAAGGCTCTGCTGGATTGCATGCTCGGTACAAGTGATAACAAAGCTGCAACTGAGGCCGGATGGGATGGCCGATCGATTAGGATCTCCTACAACCGATACAAGGGTTTGCCAGAACTTCTCTTGGGACTATTGAAAATGGATTCCAGCATCCCTGCACAGACAAACCTCGTCTTCCCAGCGCTTGAGTTTGCAAGGCGTGTCGGACCTCCTGAAAAAGATCGTGCTCAATTCAGAGAAGAGTTTTACAATAGCGTCATCAAACATCTCAATTGTCCGATCTGGACATTTCGAGATCTCGCGGCACGAACAGCCAGTACGTTCTTGTTGGAGGACAACTGGACGTCTCCCATCATTGAACTTCTGGAGTCGAAGACATTCTCGTCGAATGGGCTTCACGGTATCTTCTTGCTCATTAGATACTTAATTGAGAAGCGGTTGGATTTGGATAAATCGCTGACCAAAGGTATGATAATATCCAGTCACAAAATGCACGGTTCATACTAACAATGCCAAAGATGATCTAATCGACGTGCTCAAGGCGATGAGCATAAGAATGCTACCATATGGCGCCAATCCTACTGACAAGTTCCTCATCGCTGCGTACGAAGAAGCCATGTTCCCGATATACCAAAGAGTCTTTAAAGATATGCCAGGTAGCGAGCAAACCTCCTTCCCGTTCTCTAGCATGGAATGGGCCGAACAAGGCCAGGCTATACTGGATGAGATGGGGTTGGCTGTGGTGAAAGAGTTGAACGATCACGCAGTTGACGAGCGTAACAGTCTCGCACATAACACCCAAATTGTCCACTTGCTCCATATAATAAGGATGGAGAAGTCTCTGTGTCGCATAACCGATGGGAGTATTTCTTGGGATGCTATCACTGACGATGCTGCGGCTGAATTGCTTGAGAGGACCCCAAAGATATTCACCTTCTCGACCTTGACTCTGGAGGAGATTGTCGCTATGGTCCGCTTCTTCCAAGACTTCATACAGCCTACCAGACGCTCAGAGAAAGTGAAGAGAATTGCCCATAACAACATTACAGTTCTCCTGGGGCAGCACGATTTCTACTTCTTCTCTGATGAGCAAATCAGAGAGCTTGCGGATATCCTCCTCAACGACAGTTTCCTCTCTAATGACCCAATGCACACTGTCATTAGAAATGGTGCTGAAGTGCGAATCTTCATGGGGCCTGGCCTGAGAAATGCTCAGCTCATGACAAGAGGTCATATCCTCCGCCTACACGTTCACGCCTTCCAAAGGCTGGGCCTTCCTGGAACCGTGGAGGCCGCCATACAAGAGAAACGTATACAGGAGAAACTCCTGTATTTCGGCCTAGATACCCTGAAGGCCCTTCAATGCGAAAACGTAAGCTCCCCTCCTCTTCCATACCCTATTTCCGCTTTAGCTAACCTGCCTAGGACTACGATACCCGCATGGCTGGCGCTACGGCATTTTACAACTTTTACGACACCCACGCTGATGCTGCCTTCTCCGCGGCCTCTACGGGAAAGAACCTCACGTTCCTCCTTCCTCTCAACATCGCCATCATGGATTCCCTCATCGACGATGACCCAGACGTCCGCGAACTCGGTGCTGTTACCTTTAGCTCCCTAACCTTCAGCCCCGCCGTCGTTCCCGAAGCCTCCGCGAGAGCCTTCTCATACTGGCTATACGACCATTACCCCACGTCCGAAGGATTCCTTGCCGAAACCGTCCGCCGCATCACAACCGGCAATAGCGCCGAGGGCTTCACGGGCATCGAACCCCTCGTTCTAGCCGACACGGCCCTTGCACTCATGCAAGCCATGGTCCCTGACAACGCACTCTTCGCCGAGGAGGAGCAGAACCTGTATATCGACGAGATGCGTGAGGCGCGTCTGTGGTGCGGGGTGTTCGCGCGCGCCAGGGGCAGCCAGTGGGACCGCGTGACGGCGAAGCTAGTGCTGTGGGCTGTGAAGTCAATGCGCGCGATGGCAGCGGTTGACGACCGTGATGGGCCGCTTGGGTGGATGAGCAAGCCGAAGGTGTTTGCGATCTGTGCGCGCGTCGTGGTGGCGGCGAGGATGCTGGCCGAGCGGTTCGTCGGTTTTGGAGATGTCCAAGGGAAGCCGCGGCTGGAGCCGGTGGTGGCAGCGCTTATGGAGGCGGGGAGGGACTTACTGGAGAGGGGACGTACTAAGTCATTCCACCCGCTGTTGATGGAGGAGTTGAGTGTGATGGCTGCATCAGAGAAGAAATGATGATATGGGTACAATTACTATACAGCCTCGGATAGAGCGGTCTATGTCCGCAACGAAAAATAAAAGTACTTTAGAGAGTCCATTTACATAGATATTCACGCCCATAACAAAAACAACTGCATTGTGGGTAGTCTGAATAGTAATCCCAAACTCCGCCGTGAAGCTCCGTGGCTATCTCTGTTGGTTGTAAATGCATTCAATGGCGTGCTGGTGGCGTGGGATGATGATAACCAAACCTGGGTCGTATCCGTCTGACAGTGAGATATAAGAACGCGACCACACCTCCCCATCCCCATCACCCCTCCCTCCTTCCAATACGCATCCTAAAGGAAACCTTAATTCCACGTCACATCTACTGTTACCTATATAACGTACGGACATCAATCCCTCCGCCTCCCCGTATCAATGTTGATCAGGACACCTATTGACTCTGCCACAGCATGCACGCCCACCAGGCACCACGATCGCACGCTGCAACAAGTACCCCAAGATTACTAAACACCCCAACAACGCCTGACTAAACCTTACACAAGCCCCTCCACGCGCCTCTTCTGCCTTCCACCCCTTTGGGGTTCGGACGCATTTTTCCCTCTCAACAGCCGATCCACTCTCTATCGGACCTTACAGCGACACAAAACGCTCTAACTCCGCGTCTGCACTACTGAACCTAGGGGACTAGTCGGAGCCATGGTTGCGCCGAGGGACCGAAGTGGGCAACAATGTGGGGTTCACGAATGAAGGGGTGGCAGTTTCACAACAGCCGTTATTGCCTATAAACATTAAGGAGCCACCGTTGTCGATTCTCCGGGTTTTATTTGGAGAGAGCAAGTCAAGAAAACATCAATTCCATCTCAAATCTACAATCTACAGAATTGCATTACCGCAGATATGTCCGCTCTCAGCTTCACCCTCTCGCCGGATTACGGGTATGTTGTGCAACCTCCCAATCCCGATTCCGATCTCAATCGCCCCAATCCCGATCTCCGTTCCTGAGGCCCAGAATCCGCTATGTGGCGCAACTCCCACCCTGGCGCAGCCATTGGAACGAACGCGCCACATCGAAGATGGGCAGCAGAACACAGGAGCGGGATAAAGCAGAGTCGGCAGAAAAAGCAGAGCAGATCAGATGGGGAAAAAGAATGGCAAGAGCTGAGACAGCAGCTGACGCGCATAATCTAGATACGTGATCCTCGCCGCAGCATCCACCTTCATCCTCAACACCATCCACAGCATCAACACTGGCAAATACCGCAAGGCGGCCGCCATTGCATACCCCGCCGCCTACGCCTCCAACGAGCAGGCCAAGGAGAGCGATGATGGTACGTCTCCTCCCCCCAATACAGAGCCAGCGAGTCCAAGCTAACCCCCTGCTACCAGCCTACCGCTTCAACTGCGCCCAGCGCGCACACGCCAACTTCTCCGAGAACCACCCCTCCGTTCTTGCCACGCTCCTGATCGCTGGTGTTGAGTTCCCCCGCGTCGCGGCTGGACTCGGCGGTATCTGGGTGCTCGGGAGATACCTTTACATGACTGGGTACTCGAACTTGTCGCTTGGACGTGGCGGAAAGGGGCGTTACCGTGGTATGATCATGTGGATTGGACAGCTTGGTCTGTTGGGATTGACTGGATACACTGGTCTGTCGATGGTTCTGGGGTGGTAGAGCGTGATACCTGGGATTGTAGTGTGATAATGTAGGTTAGGCGGGAATAAAAGTTACATTTTACAAGTGGTTATTGCCATGGTTCATGGGCTATAGACGAGGTACGGTTAGTTGCGGTTATGTGATTGTACATGTGGATGCATTGGAGAACGTGTATGATGTGTTGGCATGTCGACATTTCAATTCGTTAAGCTATTAATACAGCCCAGAAGAAACCCAATATATACAATCGCTTTTTTCCTTTTCACATTAATTCATCCCACACCAAAGCCCCTTAAAAGGTCTCCACCGCTGCTCCCTTCCCCCTAAACCCTCCAACCACAAATCCCCACTCCCCTCTCGTCACAGGCGTAATATCGCCCCAACCTCCTGGCGTAACAGGCCCCCTACAATAAGGGCCCCTAAAGCTCTTCACCGTAGCTCCACTCCCCCTTGCCCTCTCGCTCCTCTCCCTCGGCGTCGGCGGCGCCGCTAACCTTGGCGCCTCTCCTTGTACCCCCGAGATGGGAACAGAGGCCCCTGCGTACATCGCCGCGAACGCGGCGTTGACGGCGCGCAGAGCGAAGGGAGATACGCGCAGGTGGTCGTATGCGCGTTGAAGGTAAGAGTTTGCAACAGGACGACCGGACTGCGCAAAGATAAGGGCACGGAGTTCGCTGATGGCCCGAGCAAGGGCAGTTGCGATGGCAGGGGCAGGGGCGCCTGTAGAGAGGAGACGCGAGTATGTAGCCAAGGCATGCTTGACGGTGTAGATGCGGTCGAGAGAGAGGAGGGTGAGGCCCTCGGATGAGAAGAGGATGGTGTTCTGGTGGAGAGAGCGGTGGGTAAGAGTTGGTTGGGCGGCGGGGACATTGAAGCGGAAGGGGAAGCGGAGGGAGGCTTTGTTGAGGATTTTGGTGAGTGTGGCGGCGGCTTTAGGGGTTGGAGGGATGGCGTGGAGAAGGGTTATGACGGGGTGAGGGGTGGTGGCGCTGGGGATGGTGAGAGGCGTGAGGGATGCAGCCGCCTTCCCTGGCGATGAGGGCATAGATTGTGTGGAGTGTGTAGTTGGGGAGCGTGGTAAGCGTGGTGAGGAAGGCAGCGAGAATATGCGGGAGGGGAAGAGAGAGCGTGCTGAGCGAGGTGAGCGTGGGGAGACGGGTGAGGTTGGTGTCGTTGATGGTAGTGGCCATGATGGTGGGCCAGAGGCAGATGAGGTGGATGAAGTGGAAGAGGCCGATGAAAAGGAGGAGGCGGATTGAGTTGGCGAGAGACGGCTGAACAACGATGTGCTTGGTGAAGATGGAGGAGACTCTGGCTCGAGGGGTGGACTGGGAGCCGCCGGCAGAGGGGTGTCATCCCGCACGAGTATTAGGGAGAGGTTGATGTGTTTGCGGATCAAGCGTGAGGAGATGTATTCGAATGCCTCGGTATGCTCTGAAGGAAGCTCATGTGCCTTCACCTTCGGCGTAGGAGCGACTCCAACGGGACCCGAGATGCGAGACTTTTGGATGGCCATCTTGACTCTGTAGGTATTTCCTCGCGGAGATAGTTCTTTGGGAGTGGGTGTGGTGGAGATAGTAAAAGCTCCGAAATTAACTTGAGATACAATCCAGATCAAATACCCAAATGAAGGAAAGTAATGAAGCCGCTGACCTAGTAAAAAGTTACGGATGGAGTTGAAACCAGGAGGAAGGCAGACGGGATATTAATAAGAAACCAGAGAAACCAGAAATCACGCAGGCAGTGCAGATCTTGAAACGAAAATTCCCCAAGAACCAGGAACAGAGCGATCAAAACAACAACTGAGGTATCGAAAATAAACAATTAAGCACCGATGAAACAGGCCGCCACTGTGAACGAGAAGGAGAGACCCAGTAAACATGCGGGTTCTCCACTTCCAACAGGCCGGGGATGCAACCTCACCAACATAGTCGACATGGTACAGCATGCACAGTGTGCCTCCTTTGGATACCCCCGAGACAGGTACGGTGCTTGTGCTCCATTGTGATGAAGCCACTGACTGTATCGTGCAGCACAGTAGAGGTACTGAGTAGCACAGTTGCCATGGCCTATGCCTGTCCCTGTCACCTCTCCCCGATGCTCTTAAAATGGAAATCACTCACCTCATACTGACCGATATAGAACATCACAATGCTATGGGGAGGGCCACGGCAGCGCTTAATCGCCCATATTGCAGCTATTTTAACATCACTACTTGGGCCTGTGATGTTGCACTGAGGTTGACCGTTCTTTCGCCGTCTTCCCCGACTCCCCGCCCCCAAACCCATCCAAACATCAAAAATAGATCGGCCGCGTCCGTGCACCTCCACAATCACACAGCCTATCCCAGCGATCCCAGCTCTTTCCCCGGTCCGTCCCAGCCAGTCCATGGCGAGCGGGAGCTTGCAAGCGCTGGGGATTGCAGGGGGGAGGTGACAGATCAACGTCTGGTCCACGACTCGTCAACTGGCCAGTGATGAGACATGGAATTGCGGCCGGTCAGTGTTGGATATGCAGCTCTTGTCAACTTCAACGATAGTGCCCCTGCGCCGTGCATACCAGTTGCGGTAGTAGTGGGCCGAACGTACTGTGGCGAAACTTCACTGTGGTGCGATATTGAGGTGGGAGGTAGGAAAGGTAAGTAAGTGCGGGTCTGGCGCGTTGGATGTGCAATACTGATCAACTCGACAGTATCAATGATGTGACGCCCGATAATGCAATCAATAGTGGGAGACCCGCGGTGGATTTGAAGCTGCTAGTATTTGAGTTTCAACAGATCGTCAACAAGACCAGATATCCAAAGCTGAACAGATTGATGTGACATCAACAGAGCTTGTAACCACCGACCTGGAACACCAGCAATGACAGTATGGAATGGCAGACAAATATCCAGCTGACATTCGTATTGGTGGTGTACAGATTCTCACACAGCAAGCTCTCCCACTGGAAATTCATTCATTTTCGGACCTATTCCTTCCCCTTCGGGGTCTTTCGCAGTAAGGGGGATACAACAATCAACCCTGGCCCAGCGTATTCGACCGGCCAGAGGCCACTCCATAGCAGAGTATTCTGTGCAACTTCACCAACTTCATACCACTCTCCTTCAGAGCTCTCTGCCTCCAAAGCAATATCTGTCCATAAATTACCTCACATCACCTCTCTCTACTCTATCTCTCTTATCTCCATACTCTCACTCCCCGCAAAAACCAGTTTGTTTTGAGGTCCAGCCAGGATTTCAAAACCCTCTGTCTCGCCCATCACACCCTCTCCCCCCTTCCCGCCGTCTCCCGACCCGGAACCCGGACTGAGACCCGTAGCAGAACCCTCAGTGAAACCAGGCCCATCCCATCGCCCACCTCAAAACACCAACAAACCAACAAACACCCGCGGCACCATCTCCCCTCCCCGCCCCAACACATCCCCAAATCCCATACCTAGGCCTCTGTAAATCCCATAATCTGCCTCGCTCCGCCCCTCCCCACAATCCGCCGCGAGGTATTTGCAAATCTGACTCCACACCTCCACTCCACCCGTACGATCACTGTGCTGGCACCACCGCCTCACCAGCATAGCCCAAGGACTCAATCCATGTCAAGCGTTCCTCTGCAGAAACACTGCCTGCCCGTTTAACGCTCGAACGGCCAGAGTGCCTTATCGAACAATCGGCGATCTAGACGCGCGCCGGCCCCGCCGGCGTGCTGCGGATAGTGGGGCGGGGAGAGGAGACCGCGAGACATTGCGAGAAAATCTTTTCTGTTTGCTCAGATTGCGAGCTCATAGAGGATAGGCGGGCATATGGGGGGAATATGCGCGCGGGTTGATGCGGTTGGGAAGGTGGAGTGAGGGGTGAGTGGTGATAGGGGGAATGGAGGGGGAGCGCGTTTGCTGATGCGCGGGCTTATTAGTTTTATAGAAGGTGTTGATGGGATGTTTTTTTGGGATCAAGGGATGGGTGAAGGGTAAAGGGTGAAGGGAAAGGGTGGCAAAGGGTGGTGAAGGGATGAAAGGGGTTACGGATGTTGTTGGGGACGCGAAGGGTGTGTCCAATGTTGTTGGGATGAACAAGTGCAAACCCTCCGTTGCCCTCAATTCAACCCCGTAACGCGTGAACGCGCCAAAGACATCAACAAAAGACGCGGTTGGTGCCATGAACTGACTCTTTTCGCGTCAAAAACAGGGCACACAAACATCCCCCTCCCCCCCACCATGGCTCCAGTCCGCTCCGATGCAGTTTCAAGATGTGACAGGTGTTATATTCATACACTATGCGACAACTGTTTGCTCCCCGCTGTATTCTCTACAGTTCATGTATGACCTCCCGGTCCAAACTCCCGTCTTCCAAAAACGCCAGATCGCTCGCTACAGTAAACTCAACTATCATGGTATGGTAACAGGCCCTTCTTGATCTCGAACACAATTTCTGCCGCTTCGTCCGCCGAGCGGGCTTCAAAATCGTAACGTTTTGTCTCTGCGGCGCGGTAGAGGACGACCTATCAATACAAGTTAGCATTTGTCTGCAGAGCTTATCTATCTGTTTGAGTAATTCTACATACCTTGAAATTCGTCGGGTGCCTCCTCGTAACCTTACACCCCACCACGTTACTAAAATGCACGGTCGTTGTCTTCCCTTCCCCCTTCCCCTCAAACATGGTCTTCCCGCTCGGACCAGGCATGATATGCAGATACTCGCCATCAATCACTAGCATCCGCTCATTCATTCCTACAAACCGCATTGGCTGCCGGCGCCACACGATGTACTTGCGGAAATTCTCTGGGTTTCCTTCCTCGTCCTGCTTCATCGCCTCTCGCGCAAGTGGATGCATTGGTGACCCAGCCATCCCCGATGGTGCCGCAGCGCCCTTACGCATCTTCTTTAGAGCGGTGGCAGATGGTGCATCAAAGGAGGCTCGGAGAGGGGTGCGAGGGGATGTGGAGGCGGGAGATCCAGACATGGTAAGAGGGCCGTCGGTGGCAAAGCGGCGGCGTGATAGGTCCAGGTCCGTGCGTGCACCAATGGACTCAACGGTGCGGTCCAAGAGGACGACTGTGCCTGAGCCAGAGTGCTTGAGCACGTGGTTTGCTTTGTCGAGGTGCCGCTTTTTGCAGACAATGTCGAGAACTTCAGCAAGGTAGGTCGTAGTAGCTATGTTGAGCGTGACCAACTGGCCGGGAGAGGCATCGAGAGAATGGATATGGATGCGTAGGAGTTTCTGGGCGCCGCTGGGAGCTGCGTTGCCGCGAATAGGAGCAGCTGGCATGTCTGCTAGTGTATTGGAGCGGATGTTGGGCATGGTAGTTATGACGGGGTTTCGTGGCGAAGGAGTTGGAACGAGGGGGGGCATGGACGAGGGGACTTTGGGGACTGGTGTCAACTCTTCATCGCCGGTCGAGCCAGGGGATTCCTGTTGGAACTGTGGGGTACGCTGTTCATTCTCTTTGAACTGCTCTTCTGTAGCTTCAACGAGTGCGAATTCGTCATAAGATGACGACCCCGAGCGGCTACGGGCCACGCGGTTGTTCACTGTTGTGAATGCCACGACGGGTTTCGTGCGGTCAAGAGCTGGGAAGTCGTAATCCACTTCGTCGTCTTCGATGAGACGGAGGGTCCAGCGATTGACATTGAGTTGCTTTGCGCCTAATACGGGCTCTTTCTTCTCCTCGGCATACCTATTCAAACTCAATCCAATCAGGTCTGCTACTGTAACCTGGCGATCCCCTGCTTCTCCGCCGTGTATAGTTCGTCGGATAAGAACTTCATAGAACGTCTCATTTGATGTTGCAAAGGGCGCCCATATGCGCAGCCTCAGCGGATTTGGGTCTCCACGACCAGAGTAAGACGCAAACTTCTCAAATGGCATTGCTGCCTTCGTTCGTTTCGCACTTATGGCAGCTGACAGGAGGCTCTTTGGCTGTATAAAGCTAATAGGGCGAGGAGGTGGCAGTGCTTGTAGGACTGCTGGTGCTGGCTTCGATTTCTTGAGGGACATCTTTGCCAAACTACGAGGCAGAGTACCAATAGGGTGGTGGTTTAAAGAGGTCGACGTGCGGCCCGCGACGCTGCCCAAGATGGACTGGGAGTCCACACTGTCTCCAAAGGCCGAAGACATATCCGACACGTATGAGTAGTCTTCCATCTCATCTTGGGATGTGTCCACACGTCTGCCAGTCTTCGCTGGGACTTTCCCTTGTGCCTGCTGTCTCTTAAAGCCGGAATTGTCGAACTCGTTTTCAGAAGACATTTCACTACTCGTAACGGTATCCCGCCTTGCTCTTTCTTTGACCGCTTCAACGGCAGACTGTGAGCCACGACGAGCACCAGGCTGTCGTGGAGGCGACGTCATATTGGGCGAGCCTTTGGAGTTGGGGTTCCTTATCGGGGAAGAGCCAGAGCGTAACCGTACCGGCATCTTTGCGAATTTGATCTGTTGGGCAGCTCGCTGCTCTTCTTCGTCGCTGTCATCGCTGAGGTCACTGCTATCTTCTTCTTCCATCTGTTCACGCCGCCTCCTCCTCTTTGTAGCAATCCCAGGGCCCATAGTGTCTCCAGCGCCCTCACCGGTAACCATGCCACCTTCCTCAAACTCTTCATGGGATGATGTCGGCCGTAGCCCAAATCTTGGGGCTTTGAAGTATTCAGAGGTTATCGCGGTAGGTATCGGGGGTGAGTGTGTTCGCTTCACGTGTGAGGGGTTCTGGCGCCATCCAGCGGCCTTGAAGCCAGGAGTATTGAGGAATGCATCGTTGAGAGTAATAAGACGTTCTCCAACACCATCTTTAACGGTATTCAAGTAGTTGGAGCGAAGCTGGTATGAAACAAGGCTGAAGGTTTGTTAGTGACAGTGTTCATCCGGGGAAGTGGTTCACGAGTCCAATGGGATGATAGACAATGGCGGTAGGCAAGCACGTACTCTTCCACTTGTATAACAGACATGGTGTTGTATATATTCTCACAGTAACATTGTTACCTTATAGCAACACGTTGCGACAGCAGATTCAAAGCTTCTTGGGCTGGTGTTTGGGGGGGTTGTCGTCGTCGTCCGTCGCAGCCGCAGCAACGAGGCGCGCAGATAGGCACGCAGCCTTATCGCATATGCGGGCTACTAGGGTCACAATTTAGCGTTCTTCCACAATAATCGCAGCCTTCCCAGGTGCCGCCATTCGAAATCATTCTTAACCAACGCCACCTCACCTCGCAATAACATGGGTTTAGTTGACTATTCAGACTCCGACTCTTCGGACAATGAGCAAGTATCACAGTCAAAGAAGCCCGCCAAGGCGCCATTTCAAAAAGTCGTCGATCGTTCAAACCCAGGTAAAATAAAGGTATCTTTGCCTACGACAGCAGCGCCGACCAACGATGAGCCACCCGCGAAGCGCGCGAAGACGAGTGGAGGAGGCACCTTTGGCGGCTTCAATTCCTTTCTGCCTGCACCCAAAAAGACGGGGGCGGCAGCACCAAAGACCTTGGGAGGTGCAAGCGGAACTGCAAGAGGTGGCGGACTTGGCTCTGGAGTCAGCTTGAAGACCGGAGCAGCGCCAGCATTCAGTCGAAATCCAGAGCCTGTCTACGACAATGAAGATAAATATGATGGCCATGAAGAGACAAAGGGTGGGGAAAGCAGCATGGGTCTGCCGCCACCGAATTCGTCGGCGCAAATACCGGCGGCGGACGTGAAGTTGGTTGGGAAGCCGTTGATGTTCAAGCCTTTATCAGTGGCCAGGAAACCACAACAGAAGAAGAAGAAGCCAGTTATTGCACCCAAATCAATGGAGGATCGGGCTCTACCAGGGCCGTCGGTTGCGACTTCAGAGGCACCAAAGGCACCACAGCCAAAGGTCTCACTTTTCTCTGTGCCCCAGGATACCGATGACGATATTGCTCCTGCGCAAAGTGGAGAGTATAAACCTATGTTATACGGCGCAAAATCCGAAGAAGAGGAGCCCGAAGCACGTTACTACGAAGACCAATTCAATGACGCGGAGTCCTATCACACTATCCCCCGACTTGCTGCGCAAGCCGCCGCTCCTGCACCTACAACCTCCAATTCTCTCGATAATATCGCCTCCGATCTGCAGCTATCAGCCTCAGAACGGCGCCAACTCTTTGGGCGGCAAGGCTCGCGGAATCAAACTGCCAGCAAAGTCATAAACTTCAACACGGATGAGGAGTATCGGAATAACGAGGAATTGCGCAATGCGGGCGAGCAGCTGGTGCACAACCCCGTCCGCTCCATTGCTCCAGGAAAGCACAGCCTCAAGCAGCTTCTCAATGCAACAGTTAGCCAGAAGGAAGCATTGGAGGAGAGCTTTGCAAAGGGGTATGCGAACAGGAAAGAGGCGAGTGGGAGGTATGGGTGGTAGGCGTTTGAGCAGAGAGTATGACATATTAGGAAGTTTAATGAACATAATGATACCCTTATTTATTATAAACGGCTCATTTTGCATAATGTGACGGTACCACTAATTTACTCCCATACACTATCATATCCCTCACCGTGTGCACCTCTCACTCGGCTCCCTCCACTCCAACCCCAACCCCTCAAACACCCTCTTCTCCGCCGTAAGCATATCCGGCGCCTTCCCTCCCACTCCCTCCAAATCTACCCACGCCCCATCATCTCTCCTCCTCACTCCACTACTATCAAACTTCAACCCCAAAACCGCCTTCACATAGCGTCTCAGATCACGCTGGAATGTGGTCCCGCTCGTCCATCCCGCGACAGCGCACCCTACCGTTCTCCATGGACTAACGATAATATCAACTCTGCGATGGACATTTGGATTCTTCGCCCGAGGGTCTGCAGCCAAGTCCTCTTCGCGTGAGGGCCACGATGGGTCCTGCCACACTACAAGCGCTTTATCGAGGGTGTCGAACCCCACACCGAAGCTGCCGCCTGTGTTTCCCATGTCGCCTTTCCAGCTCACGGGTGTCTGGTTGCGCTCTGAGTTCGCAGTCGACAGAAGTAGCGTGTGGGTAATCCATTCCCGACGCTCAATCTCCTCGACTATGCGTTGGACGAGATATAGCGTCACTGTCTCGTCAGGGTGGCTGACGACAACATCCGCATCGCCACTCGCTGGCTTGCCACGTCGGTGTCCGCCGACGATAGTCATTTGGCAGCCTGGGGCGATGTGATTCGCAGCCTCGAGAATGATGGCGCCTATGTGCTCGACTTCGTCGCGGGGGATCTTCTGCAGAAACTCTTCGTAGTATTTCACCCCTATCTGTTGCACCCGTGATAGATTGTTCCATCCATACTCCACCACGTCGTCTAGGTCTCGCCATCCCTTTCTGTAGTAGAAATCCCTGGCACCCTTTGGGCCAACACCCCAGATTTCATAGAACAGATTCAGCGTCTGCATCTCTGGGTCGTTGTCAATGACGTCCACTGCGCCTATATGGCCGGTGTCATTGAACTCCTGCCATAGTGCGGCTATTCTCTCGGAGCATCCTGGCAGGTGGAGGACCTCCTCGGCTGTCGAGATAGTATGGGGGTATGCAGCCAGTGAAGCAATTGAAGTAGAATATGCGCGGACACCCACCTCGTCATTAGTGAGGATACGTGACTGGCGGATGCGGACGAGGAACTCGATAAAGGGGTCGTTGAGGGTGTAAAGAGGGGTGGGGCGTTGGCAGGAGTAACTCGTTTTCAGGTAATCTGGAATAGGGGGTAATTCTGGAGGGTTATCATGCTCGGAGGTTGTTTGACGGATGATTGGTGTGGGACGTGTCACATAAGCCTGGGAAGATGGAGATTGTTGGGTGCGCCTCGAGAACGGGGACGACGAAGCGTGCGGCGAGTCGCTCTGGGCGCGAGCAATGATTTCCCCTGGTAGTGGGCTTTTGGGAGGCTATAGTTTGGTTATTACTTTGATATTTCACCTGGGCTAGGAGGCATACCTGCAAAATATTGCGTTGTTTTGGAGCTTCTACTCGTCGTCCCTCGTATACTATATACCCATCAAGTGGTAGCATGTGTCCGACCGCTACGCTTTCCTCAAACCAAGATAGTTTCACAACTTTTATTGTGTCATCCCCAGTAAATACTGGCCCTTCTTGGCTGGCGGTCGGCGTTCTGGGAGTATGCGGTGATTCCTCTCTCGGGGGACTGCTGGTAATCTCTCGTTTAGGGCTACTTTGCGGTGGGCTCTGCACGTCTTCGGACTGCGTGCTGCTTCCACTCCTTCCTCTGGAGCTCCTTTTTTCATTTTCATCCCCGTCATCTTCAGACTCGGTGCTTGAATCGAGAACCACAACCTCCACGTGATCAGGTATCTTGGTTGGACCAGTGCGTCTCTTCTTCCTCGCAGGTCCCTCCTCCTGGCTCCGTCCACAATTTCCCCGGTCTTCTACTGAATCTTTCTCTCGTCCCTCACCCGCCTTCACTTCCTCGGTCCATAGCTTCCTCCTCCTCAGCTCAAACTCAGCCCTCTGCTTCGTCGCTACCTTCCCAAGCACCAGCTTGGCCTCGGTGATGTCATAAGTCAGATTAGGGATCTCATCTTCGAGCTGCAGGCGCTTCTCCTCGGGTATGTGCGCAGATAATAAATATGTTATGGGAAGGTCAAGAGGCATTGTTTAAGCTATTTGAAATGAGCGTGCCATAGTGTCATCGTGGTGCGGTGGTGATATATGATGGGCAGTCAAACTGCTGTGGTGGCAACTGAGACGGGCTAGCTTAATACATCTTTGAGGGGAGGCCATTGGAAATTTAGTTCACCGCGCTGCCAGTATCAGCCAGAATGGTCTTGAGATGCAGTCGTTTGACCTGCGGAGGTATCGTAGCTTTGGGGATGTTGTCATTGTCAAATAATAAACTCGGCTAAAATATATGGGCTACTATTTGGCAGATTATTGTCAAAACATAGTGACAATTCATACGATACCGCGTTTGAGACAGATATTAACGATGTTGAATTATTTATAAAGGACAGTTTATTGCATTTAATACTACTTTTGCTGTTAGATTAAAATTAAGGTTCCGAGGTTTGAAATTGATTAAATTCGCTCCCAAATGGATATAAATTATACTCTAAGCTATTTTATATGTTGCAAATCTAATATATATTACTCGCATAAATTTTCACCGCCATGCTAAAACACACAATCGTTGATTCGTAGATCATACCTTCGCTGATGCCAAGATAGATTCTTTCGTCATATCTTTTCCATGCCCTCCATGCCCTCCATCTTCACTTCAATCTTGAATCCCAAACCCGCAAGGCGGTCTATGAGAGGTTGGCCCAGAGTTGCGGGTGTCATGAACCCTCCGCCGAGCTTCTTCGCCGTTACGTCGTCTTTCAGGAGGGTTAGGGCAGCCTGGGATACCAAGAGACCAGACACTGAGATGAACGTTAGCAACGCACGAGTGAGAATAACCGCCATCACTCGAGTTGTCCGAGCACTAATGAAGGGAAGGTGAAGCACTTACTTTCATACATGCTGCCGTCGTATCTAACTCTCGCATGGGCCCTTGCCATTGTATCAGAGTTCGGTCGTCCCACCGCGCGGTACTCAGCAAAATGGCTCTTCGCTTCCTCTTCTGTGGCTCCGTATCCTCGAGGAGGAATCACCTTACGCGCCGCCCACGTCGCTCCAGGGAGTTTCAGTAGAATCGTCCCAATCGTCATTACAGAGTGTATGAATACCGCAAGGAGAAGGCTCTTAGCCCTAGCGTACTCTGAGAAGCTGAAGTTCGGGCCATAGACCTTCCCGTCGCCAATAAGACCCCATGACCTCTCCACAATGGGCACGTCGCTTGTTGCTCCAAAGTAAGAAGTCAAAATTCCCAGATCGGGATGCTCGCGTACCCCAAAGATGTTCGTCCATACTGACTGCGTCTTTGGCGCCGTGGGTCCGGGGATCGGGGAATGTAGGAAGGGTTTCTTGAGACGACGGAGATCTGGAATGCTGAACTGGTCTACAACTTCCAGAATCGAGTGCAAGGTCCCGCCAGAAAATGTGCTCCTATATGCAATTAGCGATGATTTCGAGAAATAACACGTGACAGTATATAATAGGTAGGTTTGGAGATCGTTGGCAGCCTAGAAGGAAGAAGAAAGACGTACTTGATGTCGTCTACGGAGAAGATAATTTCTCGCGTCGTCGTGGAGAGTTCTTCGTGGATGCGTTTTACCACTGCATATGCCACCAGATCCGGCGGTAACGACTCAACAGCAGACTGCGATATAAGTACAGCTCCTGTAGTCTTTGCCACCTTCTCATACTTTTCGGCCATACTCATGACCCAGGGAATCTCACCCGTGATGTCCAAGTAGTGCGTGCCATTCTCGGCGCAGGCCTTGAGTGCCGGTTCGCCATATAGGCAAAATGGCCCGACAGTAGCGATGAGGACCGTCGTTTTCCTTGCCAAATCGGCAAGCTCGGAATCATCCAGGCTGCAGATTTCAATTGCTACAAAGGATTGTCAGCCAGAACCAACAATGGCCACGCCTGTCCAACGATGCCCAGTCGCCCGGAGGTATCGCCAGGAGGAGTTGAAGCGCCGCTTTTTGACTCGGCTTACAAGGCTGCACCCTGTCCGGGTTAATCTTCGCACATGATTCGGCCACAGCTTTCAGCTTCACTTCCGATCGCCCAGCAATGGCCCATCTGATATCGCTGGGATATGATCTCGCGATGTGTTTAGCCGTCCACCCTCCGGTGTAGCCGGTAGCACCCCAGAGTACGATGTCATATTGGCGGGTAGACATCTCGATTGATAGCGATGTAACGAGAGCGCTCTCATATATCTACGTGTGTACCTTATATCGCCTATACGTACAATTGCAATCGTGAATGGAAATGACGCGAATTGAAGGAAGGTTAACTCAGAAAGAGTACAAATATTAGGAGACGGGACCTCATATTTTCTCTGTTCCAAAGAGGAATTGTCGGCAGGTACCTGGGCCTGGATCTATCGATGGATCATATCTTGGCTTTGTTTCGTATTGTACTGTAGAGGTTGATTATGTAATGTTTGTGTCGGTTCTCACGGTGCTGATCCTCTGGTTGCACATGATACCCCACTTTTTGTGGCTCACAGCTAATTTTGCGTTCCCGTTTGGTGTGTTCGCTCAATCAGAAAATTAAGGCAGCTAAGGCCGCAATTTCAAGATTAGGGCTCACTAAAAAAGATCTCGCGAAATGCTATCGAGGAACACCGAAATCAGAGCAGACGGCCCAGCGACAAAGAACATCAACGACTTGTTCATCACCGCCAAACCACAGCCAAGATGACCAAACGCACCAAGAAGGTCGGAGTTACCGGCAAGTACGGTACTAGGTACGTTTAAGAAACCCAGGAGCAGAACCCCTCGACGACAATATACTCTCTCGCGACCTTTTCGACGTTTTCGACAAGTGGGATCCCACGAGGACCATTTGGGCACGACCGAAACAATCCAAGCAGCACACCATTCGGAATACCCGCTCAGCTTCGGACGCAATGATCAATCGACAATAGAAAGGAGATATGAGAAAGAACTGGCGCTGACTGTTCTCTTCCCACAGATACGGTGCTTCCCTCCGTAAGCAGGTCAAGAAGATGGAAATCACACAGCACGCCAGATACGTCTGCACGTTCTGCGGAAAGACCACTGTTAGACGCCACTCTGTCGGAATCTGGGACTGCAAGTCGTGCAAGAAGACCGTCGCCGGAGGCGCCTACGTCGTTTCGTATGTGCCCCTCATCTCACCGAAAATTGCTCCTTCGAGCCTACTTGAGTGGAAATACTAACGGGCATCGATACAGCACCCCAGCCGCCGCTGCCATGCGTTCCACGCTCCGCCGTCTGAGGGAAATTGCTGAGGTTTAGATGGGATGACATTGTTGTGGATACATTTGCTGGTGCATGGGATCGGTCCCTCCGGATGAGAACCGATATTTTGTCGATGCGGACTTCGATCATGGCTGCGATAGGGTCTCAATGAAATCAATCAAAATACCTCGCTGCGAGTCACGATGCTCTTACTGAGAGTTAGACTTGGTCGGCTCCTTGCTGCTATTGACAACGTGATATGAATGAAATGGGAGAGGGTGGATGACGTGGATAATATGCTTACAGGAACCGAGGGGTGCTCGCCGCACTGCAAAACGACCGGATGGCTGCCTGTGTTACAGTTGCAACATAGCCTTGAGGCAGTCGACTGCCTCACTGCCACGGCTATCGATGACGGTACACAACAATGGCAATGGCAATGGCAAAACGAGTACCGATATTACCACCAGATCAGAGAGCTTGGGTCGCAATGGCGCGAGTTCAAACTGGACTCGGTGAATATATTGGTATGGTCTTGCCTTCCCTTTCTGGTTGGATTTGGCTAGCAACTTCCAGGTCATGTGCTTCGATACGGCCACACAAGCTGCAGCGAGGCAGATGGCTACCTATATTTTTCCCTCTCCCACCCATCCGAAGTTCACGGACTCTTATCTCGACAACTCATCTCTGACTCACACCCTTTCCATGATGTATATATCCAAGTCTTAACCCCCGGTTTGCCAGACGGGCAATTCTTGTGATGGTTTGATCAATCCCTTCATGAAATCACGTGCTCGCCACATGTCTTAAAGGCTCAAGAACATGCAAGTGTCATAGGGTCGTTTTTAGCCTCCAGAGCTGAAAGACAGACCCGTTCAGGTCACATTCTACCTTCCGCGCTGGGATTGGATAATCATCCCGGGAAAACAATCTTGTTGACCCGAACAGGTAATAAGCCGTTCAATAGCTGGTCATAGCTGGCCTTCAAGGTGGCCGCACTAGGGCGCGTGCAGACCCGTGGAGAGTTACAAGAGTCAAGTAAAGGCTCACACGTCCTGTCCTCAGGTGGGAAGTGTTTCAAAGATTACGTCTGTTTCGTTTTCCAGCAGTTGTAGATCTGTGGTTTGCAGGGGGAACATCGATCGGATCCTGTTCCTGCTGTTGCACCGACCACCACAGCGACCACGGCGACCACGGACAAACCCACGGGACAAACACAGGAGCGCCTGTCATCGTCACTGCACAGGACAAGAGAAGGCCCGCAACAGGTCGTGGCGGTACAGTACCGTAACAAAAGAACCCCCAGTACAGTACAATACAGGCAGGCAGAAGAGTGGTGCTCACGACTTCCTTGCGTTGCCAAGTGTACCTTCTTGTCCTGCAGTCTCTCTCCTGCACACCTGCACTTCTGCTGCACTCCTGCCGTTACAGTAAAAACCAGCAGTGCAGTATAACAGTCAAAGACAGACAAAACAAGCAAAAACAGGAAATAACGGCCATATACTTCTACAAAACACAGAGAGTGGTAGAAAGTTGGGAAAGTTGAGAAAGCTGATTCGACCTGAAAAGCCAGTTTGGCACATTTGCTCTCATACAAGCCACACCACACATCCCACGACACACCACACTTTTCAACCGTGGTCAGTGGTCAGTCACCCAGCGGTCACCCAGCGGTCACCGCCTCCAGGCGACAATTCGTCCATGCGCCTCGCTTTTGGAGGGGGAGATCTTCTCAATTGGACTCGCTTCCCGCATGCGCTAGCGTATCCGCATTAACCCATCGCCCGCCCAGTTCCTTACTCCGCCGCCTCTCTTACCCTCCAACGCCCCGTCCTATCTCACTCCCGCTGCTTGTTCGCTATCGGATCTCCCCAAAGAAAGAAACATTAAATTCAACCCAAAGCCACCTTTATGACTTCTTCAACTCTACAAAACATCGACGACTTTTCTACTGTACGCTATCGGCATGGCTGATCAGTGTATTGTCTGCCTCGACGTTTTGGACGTCGACGATGCCTTACCTCCCAAGGGAGACATCGTCGAGTCTGAAGTTATAGTCAAATCTGAACTTGACGATCTCGCCGCCGCCACAGGTCACAACCACCACGCCGACACCCAACAACTACTTGCGGTTATACAAACCTGCGGGCATATACTACATGATTCGTGTCTGAAAGAATGGATCCAAAAAGCAAACAGCTGTCCCATTTGCCGCCAGCAATTCAACCTTGTCGAGGTCCATGACAAAACGTCTGGTGAGTCTTACTACCCTGGCCCCCACACCTCCCACAGACCCCAAATTACTCAAGAACACACTGCTAACTCTCTATTACAGGCCCGATACTCTCTACATACACAGTCGAAGATAAAAAGCAAGTTGCCGACTTTGATCCACTTGCCTGGATTGAGGATCAGGCACAAGAGGAGGAGTTGTCCAGGCCATGCCCAATATGTGCCAGCTCCGAAGATGAAGAAGTCCTATTGCTATGCGATGCATGCGACGCCCCATACCACACATATTGTGTTGGTCTTGATAGCGTTCCTCATGGGCATTGGTTTTGCATGGAGTGTGAACACGAGGGCGCAAATGCTCGTAGTGCCGAACCGCCCATGGCATTTGGTGGAACTCGCCGCAGGAACAATGAGCGCACACAGGCCCAGGTTCGACAGGCACGTTCAAGACGCCGTAACCGCACAGAAGCATGGCAGGGCGCTTGGAACCAAATTAGTGACCGCATTTATGACGCCTTGGAGCTGGATATCGACTATGACGAAGACAACTCTCTGCAAGCATATCGACAGGCCCAGCGTCGCACAGAACGAGAGCGTCGTGAGCTACAGCAGTGGCAACAACGCCTCGCGATCGCTAGTCGCCAGGGCGCAAGAGAGGTTTTCAGGAACTCAGCTCGATCAATATTGCACAACAGAGTTGAACCACCAGCACCAAGAGAGTCTGATGAAGAACGAAGAGCATGGGAAACATATGATAGAGTCCGTGAAGCTGAGAATTCTGGCACCCCCACTCGGAAACGGAAGTCGCGATCCACGACACGGTCCCCAAGGGAACCGCCAACCAACGAGCCGGAACGCAAACTGAAGCGCCCTCGTACCCGTCGAGTAATGGAGAATACAGCAGGATCCTCGTCCGATGCAAATTCAGAATCGCAGCGGCCAAGCGGCCACCGCAGACCGGTTGCGCCTGTAGCTCGCCGGCCAACTACTCCCAGTGCCCCAACTGCAGCGACACCAACTGCAGCAGCGGCACCGTCATTCCTCTCATCGCTATTGAAAGAAGTTGAAATGAGTGCGGCCAAGGAAGATGACAGCGACAATAATGAGCACACATTCGTCAACACAAATGCTACGAGCCCGGCGGCAGAACACTCATCTCCCGTTTTGTCGCCAGCCACCAGCAGCTACTCTACACCTCGCGCCATGTCATTGACACCACCCCCCAATGGCATCCGCAGATCTGGATCTCCATTGTCTCTCAGCTCGAGAGTAGAGCCAATCTACCCTCCAGCCGACTATTCTCCCAATCGCTCGCCTCCAGAGAGGCCAACGAGAGCCGAGAATGGACACTCGAGGCCTAGCACACCGCCTGCTAGCCATCTCCGCCACCCGAAACCCAGAAGGCCACAACAACCCATCCCAGGAGAGAGTTCTCCGACACAATCCATCTCCATCGAAGCCAAAGAAGGCATCCAAAAGATCGTCAAGAAAGCACTTGACCCACACTACAAGAAACCATCTGGCATCACAAAAGAACAGTATGCTGATGTCAACCGTTTGGTTTCAAGGATGTTGTACGATAAGATAGTCGACCCTACTGCCTTAAACGATGACGAAAAGTCAGCGTGGGAAAAGGTTGCCTCAGCTGAGGTAGCCAAGGCCGTCGAAGGGCTTTCTGCATAAGCCAATTTGGCGTGTTTTAGGGCATACTCTTATGAATGGCGTTTAACAATTTGGCGGTACAATGGGCGTCTTTGCATTTAAAATAGGATACCCACGGGTTGCCAGGTGTGGCTTTGCCATTAGAGTTACGGGGGTTTTTACGACTAAACGATTAAGGTGGGCATGCGAGGACGCTGCTCATGGTGTATATTTTAGATAGATACGAGTTCGTAGAATGGTTGGATGCCAATTCAATGACATTTTATGACATACGCTCCCAATATTTACTTTCTGCAACTCGTTGGTGAAGTCTTCATTCAGGTATAGTAATGCCAAGTCTGTGCGTAGAAATACTGTGAACGCCTTTCAACCTCGTATGGCTCCGGCCAACACACGACAGATTTATGTCTGCGAGCAAGCGGGCTACTTGTAGTTAATCAATGCATACATTCTCACTCCAAACTAAAGCAGAAACCGTGAAATCAAGGCATGTAAAACATATAAATTCAGTATTCTTGGATATGGAATATCAGCAGTATCTATCTAACCGTACCATGTAGGGAAAACTCAGGTACCGCTAGCGAAAAAAAGTCTGCAGGTAATTCTTTCTAGGCACCTATTAATGATCGAAACATTCTCGGAGGAATAGGTCTTGATGATAAGGAAAAAGTGCCATGGATTGAAGAAGGAAGAATCTCCCCGTTCGCGTCTTTTGTAGGAAGAATTATTTCTCGGTTAGCACGTGACTTAGCGTGGCACTTTTGGTAAATTAACGCTAGTATGGATATGGAATAGCGCCAATAAAGTTAAGAAAGTTGAGCTTGTGTCTCTGGACGTCCCTGGGTAGACTTGGTGCAGAGCAAGAGCACCACCACAGGCTCGAGCAAGACGATACCAAGATGGCGGCATCAAGTAGAGGAAGTGAGGCTGCGGCCTCGCTCATAAGTATGTCTATCCCACTCAATGCCAGCAGACAGACCGTCAACGCATGCACAGCAACTAACCCATCTCCCCAGGAGCAACGAAAAACCCCCGTCTCTGCAACACCTGCATCTCCTCCCTCCCCTCCCGCCGCACCTACGCCGCCGCCGCCGCGCAACTCAAGCCCTCCGAGCCCACTCCCTCCGCCTCCCCAGCGCCCGCCACCTCGCTCGCCCCGTACACCATCAAATCCGGGATCTGTCTGTCGCGCGCCCCTTTGCTCACGCAGCCGCTGCACCCCTTCGAGTCGGCATTCTTCTTCTACCAGCGCCGACTGAATGAGCGTCTCGCTATGCCCTTCTCGCGGTACTTTTACTTCAAGAAGGACACGCCGCTCGACTCGGCGTGGAAGCGCAAGGCGGCCACGCGTGGTGGGACCCCTGCGAGGGATCTCGGCGCGTATAACCCGTATAGTGAGACCGGGTGGAATGATGAGGTGATGGTGGGTGATAGGGTTAGCGAGAAGAAGGCAACGAGGGAGGCGCTGGTGGAGGATGCGATGAATCGTGGGCTTAGTGCTGAGGAGGCCGGTGCGGAGGAGGAGGAGGTCGTGGAGATTCCACAGGAGAGATATACCGAGGCGGATACGAAGAAGGATGTTAGGAGGCTCGACAGGAAGCTGACGAGGACGCTGTACTTGGTTGTCAAGAACAAGGAGGGGAAGTGGACTTTCCCTTCGGGTGAGCTTGTTGGCAGGGAGAACTTGCACCAGGTATTTTGATGTTCATTGAGAGGTTGATTTTGCGGGTGAAAGGCCATATACTAACTACTACAACTACAGGCTGCGGAACGTGTGCTTGTCCAGTCAGCGGGCATGAACATGAACACCTGGATCGTAGGCCACGTGCCTATCGGACACTACATCTCGAAGCCGCATCTCGGCGGCGACTCGGCGATGACGAAGCAGGGCGAGAAGACCTTCTTCATGAAGGGCCGCATTATGGCCGGACAGGCGGACCTGAAGGAGAATGCGTTTGGCATTACCGACTGGAAGTGGCTGACGAAGGAGGAGGTGCAGGGACACGTTGGCCCGAAATATTTCAGCCATGTTAAGAATATGATGGCTGCGAGGTAGACTGGGAGGGGACATGTAAAGGGGGAGGTGAAGACTTGTAGAATAGAGAGTGTATCATATTGTCAACATTACGGTGTATCATGTCTATTTTCCAAGATTTCAGATTTCAGTGCCAGCGTACGATAACCTGAGACCCAGGTGATTGCTTGAGTTGTGCACAGCAACTGTATATATTATGTATCATTTACACCCTAGAGGCCCTTGGCTGCTCATGTGTCACAGCTGCCACAGTTGATATTAAGAGTCGGCGGGTTATCAAAAGCAATTGCAGCTATAATTATTTTGAGAGGGCTCGACCAAGGGGATGCATCGGCTTTGACGTTTCTCGTACAGGCAATGCAGGAGGGCATCCATGCAGCATTACTGCAGGTGTAGAACAAGGACTCCGTCGACGACTTTACTGGAGTGGCAGATGACGAGGCCACAACGCAAAGTGCGGAACAGCAGCTGTCATTGAACGACAATAGAAATGTCGGCAGGAAGAACCGGCGACAGCAAGAATCATCGAAAACAATAAGGATTAGGCAGCTGTAATGCCATGTTGATTCTGAATGGATCGTTGAATTCTGCGTTTACTCTTCTCCCCCAAGTGTCCTCATTTCGGGTTCCAACGTAGGCAGCTGCAATACCTGTATTCAAGGACTGAACGGATTATCCCAGTTCAGCCGCAACTGGGGGTGGCAAGGCCGGTTGCCGTTGTATCTGTGTGATATTTACTGCTCTTCTTCAGGAATTTGGACAGCACAGGTAACAAGAGGGGCTCTTCGGCGGCAATGCGAAAGTTCAAGAGAGTGCATATAGTTTGGGTCATTTACGGCCTGGAGCCACCCCTGAATCGTTTACTACCTATCATCTAGGCTCAAGCGGCACCATGCCGTCGGTCCACTACTTCATAACGCCGGGAATTCATGTCCATTCCTCCCTTGGAACTCCATATCGCCCACCTTTCCCATTCACGCCGAACCCCATCCCCTGAAAAAAGCACCAAACTCCTGATCCGCAACGCTTTAATCTACTTGTGCTAACTCCCCCGCATCACCGCCATCCAGACCGCACACCTCATCTAGCGTCCCATACACGCGTAGCTTATTAGCATAGACCCGCCAAAACGGTGCCGTGAGCGGCGGCACAAAGTCGTTCGCGAGAGCCACATCCGTAGACGCTCCCCCAGCCCCATCGTGCCCAAGCGGCGGCGAGCCAGTCATGTCGTCTTCGATATCCGAGTCCATCAAGTTTGCTTGCCTGGCCTTCTTCTTAACCGGGCTCACCTCGCTGAGAATATCGAACCGGTTTGCGGAGCGAAGAGCTCCTGGACGAGGGTTGAGCGGGACACCACCATCCTCATCCGAGCTGATTATATCAGCATACCCAGAGCAAGGCGCAAGCGAGACCACCGTATGTATTGTGTTGCAACGGTTCCGCTGGCCGACATCTAACTTCGCCGCAAGCTTGAGGAAGATCTGTGCAGTGAGATAGCTGTCGTAACCTGCTTCGTGGGGTTTGTAGCGACTCTGGTACGATCTGAACCCCTCAGGGAGGCATATTTGAGCGGTGTGCTGTGATTTCAGATCCTGATGGAGGTCTTGGAGGCTGGATGATTGGCGCGAGTCGACGAGAGCTTCTCGGGTAGCCATATATTTCGTATCGATGACCATGGGGAAGAGTGCGTGGATCTTCTCCTGGAACTCGGTGACGGTTGGGGGGAGATCTCCAATGAAGGTGTGGTAGAGGAATATGAGATCGGTGAAGAGGTTATGCCCGACAAGAACACGGGATTTGGCTGTCAGGGCTTTGCTGATACTGGATAGCTCGACCTTTTTTATGGAGGTGTCAATGAAGGCAGCTTCGCCGTCAGAGTTGACGCAGAACCAGTTTGGGGCGATTCCAGAGAGATCGCCACCCGCAAGAGCTTCAAAAATATATCGGAAGCCTATTTGATGTGAGTTGTTATAGACCGAAGCAAGAAAAGTAACAAACAGTCGACGTACCAACTTGTTTGGACAGCTGAGCTTCATTGGTTACAATTTTTCCAGCAGCAATCTAGAAACGTCAGCGACTCCCCTGTACTAAACTGCAGTCTACGTACTTTAGCCTCCTTCGCGGAGTCTATTTTCTCAACCTGCACGAAATCGGCATTCTTCCTCGGCAAGAACGCCCTGTACTGCTTGAATTCAGTTCTGACAAGTTGGTAAACCAGTCTTCGCTGATAGCCACTGAGTCCGCCTGGCACAGAGACATTGTAAAAGCCCATCGCCTTCCTTACCGCCTTGTTCTTGGGGTCGGTCCAATCCAGCAATTGCTGTCTGGCCTTGCGGTAGAAGTTTAGAGTGGCATGGTCGCTAGGGCTGATCTCTATATCCGGGATTGTGCTGTTTCGGTTTTGGCGCTCTTGGAAAGCTTGACGGGCCTGGATCTGCTCCTTCCGGGAGATATATGATATCCCTTTTGTGAATACGGCGCCAACGTCGAAGAAGTTCTTTCTCAGGAAATGCATGGAGCTTGACGAGAGGGTAATATCACGGTAGATATCAAGTTTATCTCCATCTTCCAGCAATGGGTTGATATTAAAGTTGTATGGGCGAGCTGTGTAAACTCCTATGGCCTGTCAGTTTACTGAAATGGAGCATGCCCGGTCTCGTCTTGTCCAGCTGACGAGGACTGACCATTCTTCCGATCTTCTTCCACACACGTCAGGCCAATCTGCAAGACCTGGTATCTCTCCGCGGCCTCTTTCGTATCCTCATATTGCTGTTGAAGTGACGGCTTGCCGGTGTCATTGAACCGTCCACTAGGTGAGTATCGTGACTTGGTTGAGATCCCACTCATCTCCACATCGACGGTGACAAAGCTTGCAGTAGAAATGGTCTTTAGAATGGGCAGCAGCTCGTGCCAGAAGTGCTGCTGGTCGACCTCCATAATGATGGATGTTGATCGGAGTTCCTGCCCTTCGTGGCATACGTTTTAAGGGTTGTATCAGGGCCAGGCGTTGAAGGTCGCACGTCACTTAGGTCGATCTAGCACGGGACAAGGAACAATAAAAGACACCCTAGCCGTGAGGTAGTTGTGAGGGTGCTGTGAGGCTGTTTTGAGAATGAAAATACACACAACTTATATCACGAGTGCTGACGCGTGTGAACTTCAAGGGATATAAAAGACGTGCTTCATTACTCTAAGTACAGCAAGAAAGAGCTCATGGATCTGAGTGCAGCAGAGGAGAAATAAATGGAATTTGGGGAGAAATGTTTGACTTTCCTGAACATTGTTTTGCCAGCACTCACGTTTCAACATCAAGCAAATAAAGTTATGGTTAGAACTTGTCAGAGGTGCCTTCCATGCATACGTGCATGTAGTGCATGGACCGCTTAAATTACAAGTCATAATCACACGCCACGTGACCTGTGGTTTTGGTGGTGGTACGGCTTAGTCCGATGTAATGTCCAAATTGCCGAGGCTCCAGTACGCGATCACCTGCTAACAATCCGAGAGATCTCCAGATTCTCCCCATCCATTCCTCGGAGCTAACGACTGAAGGGCCTCATCCCCGTCCCCTCTAATCTCCTCGGCCTCGTGCGTCTTCCCCAGATGCCCTACACGCTAAACAATGGCTTTTAATGGGTCCACTCCTTCACTCCTCCCTCCCAACGATTCCGGATCCTCATCCTTATCATCCTCACAATTACTCTCGGCTTCAATGGCGAGCTCGACATCTTCACGACATGGCTCCTCTCAGATCTCAAAGATCTACCGGCAGTCCTCAACCTTATTCCTGACGCGTCGATTGCCGGAGTCGTTATCTACCATCATTCCTGTGATCACGGCGCCGACGACCACGGACTCAAATGGCAACGTCTCGGTTGTAGACCTAGCACCAATTGCCAAATCCTCACGGACGACCAGGATCAAGGTCTGGAGTTTATACCTCACCATCTTAAACGCTATTGTTGAGCTGGACGGCGAGGAGGGCAAAGCCGCCTTCGGCACTCAAGAATGGCGCAACCTCGTTACCAAAGTCCGTGACGGCATCGTCTGGGAGGAGGTAGTCCAGAATGGATACCGCGGAGTGGAAGGCGACGTTGACGCCGACGTTGTCATTAACCTGTTCGTTCCCCTCCATCTCCCAACCCCCATATCACATGCTAACCCCCTCCAGAGCCACCCTTCTCCTTGCCCACGCCCGCACCCAGAAACTCAACCAGCAACGCCTCGAAGCCTACCTCGCGGCAGCACGCACTCCCAATCTCGACCTCACAGGCCGCTTCAATGAATCCTCCGTCCGCGGTGCCAGTCCCACCCGCAGCGTCGGCACCGATACCCCACGCGACCTCAACGCACGGGTTAAGATCCTCGAGCTCTACACCCTGCATGTCCTCCTACGCAACGATGAGTGGGAATACGCGCGGGAATTCATCTCCGCGTCCGAAGTGCTCGACGAGGAGCGCCGTGACGCTTTCCTAGCCGCCCTCCAGAGCCTGGAGGATGAGCGCGAGGAGGCCGCACAGCGTGAACAGGACCTCGCGAGGGAGAAGGAGGAGAAGCTACAGGCTGATCTTGAGGAGGCGAGGAGGCGGCGTATCGAGAGTGAAGAGCGTGAAGCTCGCAGGTTAGAGGAGCAACGCGAAGCGCGTAGGGTGGAGGAGACGCGCAGTAACAGGGCAGGAAGCGAGGTTGATTACGGAGTTGATTCGTCACATCCGGTGCAGAGCAATGGGTCGGCGAACGGGAAGGCCAATGGCTCAGCGAGTGGCAAGTCGTCGCCGTCTAAACATGCAGCAGCGCCGAAGAAGGGGGCTATCAAATCCAGGGTCGCACACCCGACAAGACCGTCTGGGTCGGGCCAGCGCGCTGTATCGCCGCCGCCAAACTTGATTCAGCGCGCCACTGCCGTAATGGGCAACTTCCAGCAACTGATTAAGGTTCTTGCGTCGACGCTACTCAATAACCCAGGCTCGGTGCTGCGGACGATAGCATTTGCGGTGCTCATCTTGCTTGCCCTGGGAAATCGGGCGGTCAAGGACAGGCTGCGGGGGATGTGGGGGAAGATCAGGGGAACAATGGGGATGGCGACTAAGGTTAGCTATATCTAGTGGCGAGGGAGATAATGTCGCACATGAATGCATATTCGGCGCAGGTGGGAGGAAATCTTTGGCATGTATGTATAGTAAATAGTAGCCACCGAAGGCGTTAGGATTGGATCGGGAACATGGCAAGTCTGTCTGCCTCAATAAGTATAATTAATTTTATTTGTTCTCTGCTCTGCCTGCAGATATTGGTGAGCCGGTGCGTCCGTCAGAGTTATCAGTACAGGCTTCTTGTGCTCCATAGTTTAGACACTTCCTCCCTAGTATAACACTTCCCTCTCCCTCTCACAGCCATTCACCCACGGCCCAAGAATGCCACACTTTCCCAATCACCCCCGACCTTCACATATGTTTCCCCCCCCTTGAAAATCCTTCGAATCCTCGCCCTCATCGACTCAACAGCTACAACCTCCCGGCACTCCCCTCCGGACCATCTAGCTGCCGGGCGAGGGGCTGGTGGCCTCTTCTGCAATCTCCTCCCCCTCCGTCGGCTTTTCTCCCCTTGGTTCTCACTTTCCACCGTGGCTGCTGGCTTCCCACGAAGAACGCGCTGGAGTTTGGCGACTAGCTGATTATGTGTACCCCCAATTCGGGTAATGTCGGCAGAGATGCCCATTTGGGTGGTTTTGGAGGTATGGGAGGATCGTGAAGTGAGAAATGGCTCTGGGAGGTTCTCACTTGGGGATGATGGGGAAACAGCAAGAACGAACCGTCACGCAAGAAAGCAAAGCAAATAGAGGGGGGGGACTAGACTATAGTCCATGATTGCATGTGGTGCATAATATTACCGTTCCTGGTACGAGGTTGTCGACAGCTATAATAAATAGACTGAAAACGTCCCCTTAGTCGGTCGATTGAACCCCTGGTGACGACATGGCGTCTTTGACAGCTCGCTAATCTCACTCTTTGACCGCACAGCTTCTTGACACCACACTTGGTAATTTTAACTCGCATTCCATCAAAAGAGTATATTACTTATTTACATATATAATTACCGTACGATTCCAAAAAATATAGTAGAATACGCAAAAGGGCAAAATAAAAGCAAAATCCACTCCAAGAGGGGCTCGAACCCTCAACCTCAAGATCACGTGAGTAGTAGTACTTTAGTAGAAGTCTTGCGCGCTACCATTGCGCCATTGGAGCTATTGGATTGCAGTAGCGCGACGAGGGAACTCTATATGGATGACAACTAAATTCGATCTGATTATACAAATCATATATCTGCGGAACAGTTGTGTTTTTGTTGATCTATGAATTTATACTATGTACAACACTAATTTCTACTCGTTTTCAAGTCACAGTACGTCTCAGGATCTTAATCCCATCTGTGGACCCCGAGACACCTTTTGTCGCTTTGCTCAATGTTGGGAGGCAGATCCGCGAGCTTGCGATTTGAGCATGTAAAGGCCAGGAGGCGAATTCTGATGTCTCGGCTTTTGGAATTTCTTCTGGCCATTATTGAGGTACCGCTTTCCGGCATGAAAGCAAAATTGCCCTCAGTTGATGCGCACAGCCACAGCTCACATGAGATCTTGGAGCGGTTGGGGAGATTGAAAGCTGTATTTTGTTTCAATATCTGCCGTGCGTGAAAGCGCTTGCAGCACAGCCCGCCTCGCACCAAATGGCACGGTTGGGCGGTGGAAGCTATTTGGTCCCCTTGGGACGTCACTGTCGGAAACTGTCTGCATCCCTTCGCTGGGCGTTCCGGTGAATCGTCCAACCTCCATCTTCCCTTCGCCCCTCTCCTCTCCATCCCAAGCCCACGTCCATCCGACACCAAACCCCAAACGCCACCAGCTCCATAAAGTCATAGTAAACTGTCGTCTCAAACGCCTCATCCTCTCGTCCCAAACACCCTTTGCTGTTTTTTCTGGAAGAACAAATCCGTCCTACTACTGCCCAGATTTATAATCTTCGGACATCCATCGCGATCCCTCTCAAGTCGTGTGCACTCAAAGCAGTAAAAGGCGTCACTGATTCCCTCCCCACCACACACAACGCACTTGTTTTGGTAGTTGCCGAAGCTGCACTCGTCGCAGATGCGCACGAGAGTGGTTGGGCGGACGTAGGCGTCGCAAACGGGGCACTTGCCGTCGCATTTGTCGCAGAGACGGCCAAGGGAGATGCCAGGTTGCTTGCGGCACATTACGAGGTCGCTGGGTAGAAATGTTAGCTATTATCTTGAGGTAAGGGAGAGAGGGGCGACATACGGATGATGGCGCGACATGGCTGCGGTGTCTTTCCTGTGCTCTTTGTGTCTCTTCTTTCAGTTGTGTTCTTTGTTTTCAGTTTTTCGACGGCCTGTATTGTATTCAGAGCCCTGCCGTATCGTGTTCTTGTAAGGTGGCGGGTGTTGTGGTTGTGTCTGGTTGAGTTGACAGTTAAGACAGCCTTCCCCAGATTTATAAGATCGAAGCCGCCACCATCACGGATAAACTATTCTCCACTCCAGCTTCGAATCCAACAATCAAAGGTCGCTTGTACGCGGCCGCGTCGCTGAGGATGCGCGGCGGGTTGGGCTACGACGCATTGGGGGCGTAAGCGAACAGGGATCATTTGGGGGATGTTTGAGAGTACGAATAGCAACATCAGGTTAGCTGCACTTCATTGCAGATGCTCCATTAGTGAGATATACAGTTTATCCCATCATCAGGACCCTTATTTCTTGCGTTTCAGCTCGAGGGCCTCTTTACTGTCGCAAACCCCCACGATTTGAGCTAGCACGGGACCTGAATTCACCCGTGTCAGACCCCGAAACTTTATTGAGGCTGTGTTATACGAGATATCCAGGAAGACCGTGGACTTCGCGACTGGCGACGGTATTGCGACCTGCGACGAAATAACACGGCTCGTTGCATTGGCATCATCTATGACTGGGGTGCGAGGAATCACATACTCCGACTGCGACGCCCAATAGCTTCTCCAGCATGGCTGGGCGAACTCCAGGGGCATCGTCCAGCAACCGCGACGACCTGCTTCTCGACCTGAACGACTATGACCAGCCGGCATACCATGGAGGCAGCAGGCCTCCGATGAACGATGAGGACATGCTGCGAGCATACAACGCGGACCAAGATGACACGCAGCCGCGACCGTCGGTTTCATACGATGACTTTGTTGGATCCAGCCCTGGACCGTCGGGAGTCTCGATGAGGGACATACCCGGGAGGCCAGGGAACTTTGATCGCAGCCACTCGGATCCGTATAACAACAACGACATAACGAGGATGAACTCCAGCCAGACGTCTGGACTGGGTAATTATGACCGGTATGGCGACGATGGAGATGGATATCCGGATGATACGGATTCGATGTATTATAATGGAGGGGAACCGGCGGGCGGACGACCTGGCCAGCGGACATCTAAGCCGCTGAACAGGAACAGTGTATTGAGTATGGGAGGTGGACTGATGGGAAAGGCAAAGACCATGCTGGGCATGGCACCGCAGTATTCAGAAATGGATCTGCCCCTCACAGAACCGGGAGCGCAAGCAAGAGCTGACGATCCGGGTTTGGGAGCGCCGAAGAAAGAGCACAAGGTCTTTGATCTTGACAACTTCAAGTTCGGCTTTGGTAGAGGGAAGCCAGACCCTTCGACGCTTGGGCCGCGGTTAATATATCTGAACAATCCTCCGGCGAACAGTGCGAACAAGTTCTCCAGCAACCACGTCTCGACGGCCAAGTACAACATCGCCACCTTCCTACCCAAGTTTCTCTTTGAGCAGTTCAGCAAATATGCCAATCTGTTCTTCTTATTCACTGCTGGTCTCCAGCAGATCCCCAACATCTCACCTACGAATCAATATACGACCATTGGACCCCTGATTGTTGTGCTGTGCGTCTCTGCGATTAAGGAGCTAGTGGAGGATTACAGAAGAAAATCGGCAGACAAGCAACTAAACTACTCGAAGACGAAGGTCCTCCGTGGGTCATCATTCCAGGATACTACGTGGGTCAACGTCGCAGTGGGAGATATTCTACGGGTCGAGTCCGAGGAGCCATTCCCTGCGGATTTGGTCTTGCTTGCTAGTTCGGAACCCGAAGGTCTCTGCTACATCGAAACGGCCAATTTGGACGGAGAGACGAATCTCAAGATCAAGCAGGCCATTCCGGAAACGTCGGAGATTGTCAGCCCTACAGAGCTGAGTAGGTTGGGTGGCAAGCTCAAGTCGGAACAGCCGAATAGCAGTCTTTATACGTATGAAGCTACGCTTACCATGCAAGCTGGCGGTGGAGAGAAGGAGTTGCCTCTCCAGCCCGATCAGCTTCTACTGAGAGGAGCTACCCTGCGAAACACCCCTTGGGTCTACGGAATTGTCGTCTTCACCGGTCACGAGACGAAGCTGTACCGAAACGCAACTGCAGCGCCTATCAAGAGAACCGCGGTTGAGCGCCAGTTGAACTTACAGATTCTCATGCTCATCAGCATCCTGCTCATTCTGAGTGTGCTCGGCACGGTTGGAGATCTTATTTCACGACAGAGGTTTCATGACAAGCTCCAGTATCTCCAACTAGAGATTCCAAGCGGTATAGCGCAAAACGCCAAGACGTTCTTCTTCGACATGTTTACATTCTGGGTTCTCTTCTCGGCCCTCGTCCCTATATCGCTTTTCGTGACGATCGAAATTGTCAAGTACTACCAGGCTATGCTCATCAGTGACGACCTCGACATGTACTACGATGTTAACGATACCCCAGCCGTCTGCCGAACATCGAGTTTGGTGGAAGAACTGGGACAGGTCGAGTACATCTTTTCGGACAAGACAGGCACTCTCACATGTAACCAGATGGAGTTCAAACAGTGCTCTATCGGCGGTATTCAATATGCTACTGAGGTCCCAGAAGACCGCAGAGCTACGACGCAAGACGGCATGGAGATTGGTATCCATGATTTCGCCAGGCTAAAGGAGAATCTCAAGTCCCACGAGTCTTCGAACGCTATTCACCACTTCTTGGCTCTTCTGGCAACCTGCCACACCGTCATCCCCGAAAGGCTTGAGGAGAAGGGTGGAAAGATCAGATACCAAGCCGCGTCGCCCGACGAGGGTGCCCTGGTAGAAGGTGCCGTGCTCATGGGCTACGAGTTCACAGCCCGCAAGCCTCGGTCGGTGCAAATCGTAGTCGACAACCAAGAGCTTGAGTACGAGCTCCTCGCCGTCTGCGAGTTCAACTCGACCAGAAAGCGAATGTCTGCCATCTTCCGCTGTCCTGACGGCAAGGTCAGATGTTACTGCAAGGGCGCCGATACCGTCATCCTCGAGCGTCTATCTCCCGACAACCCGCACACGGAAGTGACGCTCCAGCATCTTGAAGAGTACGCTACGGAAGGTCTACGCACGCTGTGTCTCGCCATGCGCGAGATTCCCGAGCAGGAATTCCAGGAGTGGTGGCAGGTGTACGACAAGGCGCAGACGACCGTCAGCGGCAACCGCGCGGATGAGCTGGATAAAGCGGCCGAGCTTCTGGAGCGCGACTTTTACCTACTTGGTGCTACGGCTATTGAGGATCGTCTCCAGGACGGCGTGCCAGAGACGATCCATACGCTTCAAGAGGCTGGAATCAAGGTGTGGGTTTTGACTGGTGACAGACAGGAGACTGCTATCAACATCGGCATGAGTTGTAAACTGATCAGCGAGGACATGACTCTCATGATTGTTAATGAAGAGAACGCGGCATCAACGCGCGACAACCTCAAGAAGAAACTCGACGCCATCCACAGCCAAGGCGCCGGCCAACTCGAGCTCGAAACCCTCGCCCTCGTCATCGACGGCAAATCACTCACCTACGCCCTTGAAAAGGACCTCGAGAAGGACTTCCTCGACCTAGCCGTGATGTGCAAAGCCGTAATCTGCTGCCGTGTCTCGCCCCTCCAGAAAGCCCTCGTCGTCAAGCTCGTCAAGAAGCACCTCAAAGCCATCCTCCTCGCCATCGGCGACGGCGCCAACGACGTCTCCATGATCCAAGCCGCGCACATCGGTGTCGGAATCAGCGGTATGGAGGGTCTGCAAGCTGCTCGCAGCGCCGACGTGTCCATCGCGCAGTTCAGGTACCTGCGCAAGCTGCTCCTCGTGCACGGCGCGTGGAGCTACCAGCGCATCAGTAAGGTGATTCTGTACTCGTTCTACAAGAACATCGTCCTCTACATGACGCAGTTCTGGTACGTCTTCCAGAACGTCTTCTCCGGCGAGGTCATCTACGAGTCCTGGACCCTATCCTTCTACAACGTCATCTTCGCCGTCCTGCCCCCCTTCGCAATGGGCATCTTCGACCAGTTCATCTCCGCGCGCTTGCTCGATCGATACCCGCAGCTGTACCAGCTAGGCCAGAAGGGCGTCTTCTTCAAGATGCACAGTTTCGCTGCCTGGGTCCTCAACGGATTCTACCACTCCCTAATCCTCTATATCGCCGCTGAGGCGATCTGGTGGCGCGACCTCCCCCAGTCAGATGGCCGCATCGCGGGCCACTGGGTCTGGGGTACCGCGCTGTACACCTCCGTCCTCGTCACGGTGCTTGGCAAGGCTGCCCTGGTGACAAACACCTGGACCAAGTACCACGTCATGTCCATCCCCGGTTCGCTGCTGATCTGGATGGTCTTCATCCCCGTGTACGGCACCGTGATGCCTATGGCGAGGATCAGTCGCGAGTTTGAGGGCGTGATCCCGAGGTTGTTTACGAGTCCGGTGTTTTGGCTGCAGATTCTGGCATTGCCTGTGCTGTGTCTGACGAGAGATTTTGCGTGGAAGTATGCGAAGAGGATGTATTATCCGCAGACGTACCATCACATTCAGGAGATCCAGAAGTATAATATCCAGGATTACCGGCCGAGGTTCGTCTTTCTCCCTCCCCCCTTTTCACCC
>JPJW01001889.1:0-11952 GCA_000750755.1 Pseudogymnoascus sp. VKM F-4513 (FW-928)
GTTGAGGAGGTGTGAGGATGAGGGTTCTGGTGGTGGAGAGGGGAGGTATGTGTTTGTGGGCGAGGCGTATGTGCATGGTGTTATGAATGGGGAGGCTGTAGATGGGAAGGAGGTGGAGATGAGTGATGTTATACTTGTGTGAGATGCGAGAAAAGAAATGAGGGTCAGAACCGCATCCCCTTTCCGCTGCCCCTTATACCCCCCCCCTCCTGCGATAGCAGTCTCGTATCTACTGCAGCAGCGTATATAAACCGTCTCCCACACAGCAAGGCCATGTCCCTTTCATCATCCAAAAGAATGAACCTTACCCGGCCTAGCCGAGAGGGTTGGTATGCCCATAGAGTTGGCTGGGCCATCGAGGGTTGACAAACCCCAGCCTCAGACACGGCCTTGTTGTCACAATGACTGCTGTCACCGCCGCCTTGCCCCGTCACTTCATTCTCTCACCACCCCCCTTCCTTGTCATCGCTACCACAACCTTGGGGAGACGAGAACGACAGAAAACATCTCGACCCCTTCGTTTCTTAGCAGATAGCCAGCACAAACCTATGGGGGAACGAGTTCTGTATTGTCACTGGTGGATGGCCTTCTCATCGTGTTGTAGGGTGGGGTATTATATTTGTGGCAGGCGAAGACACCCTCCACCTCCAACGGCGGGGTGTTTCAAGGCAAGGCAAGGTGAGGACTGATGTATACACAATAAACATAAAATATCAATTCAACATAACGCTCAAGGAAACTATCTTATACCCAATCCCCTTCTGCAACCACGAAAAAGAGAGGGCCAAAATGCAGGTATCCGCCCAACGCCAGCTAAAACAAAAACTAAAAGCAGCCAATATCTTAACACATCCTATCCCATGTTTCCATCCGTCCGCCCATCCATCATCATCATCACACTTTTTTTCCTCCTCCCCATCGCACTAAATCTCACTTCCCATCGCCGAGCTAACCGGAATGCTAACACGGCTTGAATTTCTCCCTCCCCTCATCCCAACACTCGACCCAGGCTCCCTCGGACTCGCAACGAGCACCTGAGCGGGGCACACCACAATCTCCTCCTCTCCTACTCCCTCGTCATCTCCTTGCTTAACCACAAGCGGGAACAGTACAACCTGAACCACCGCACCCTCCTCCTCTCTCTCCTCGCCGCTCACTGGCGGCGCAGCTCTGGAGCTGCCTGCGCTGACCTTCTCGCTCATCAGCGCAGCATTGAAGGCGACTTCGCGTGCTAGGTCGCCATTGGCGTCGTACTCCGGCTGCAGCGGTGGGAGCATCATGTATTGTGCACGCTGGCAGCGCATCTCAATAGAAAGGTTGACAGCGACGCGTACGACGCGACGGAGTTGCACCTGGATCTGCTCCTCGAGGTTCGAGGGCGGTGGAAGGATGGTGCTGAGCGTCTGGAAGATAGCCTGGACGACGGCCTCGGTGTCCTGGTCGCGCTGTGCCGCGAAGGCGGGACGGCGCGCGAGGAGGGTCAGCGTCGTTGCGCGCCATTGGTGGACCGCGGCGGGCGGGCCCACTTCGAGGAGCATCTTCTCAAGAGACTTGAGCTTCTGTCGCTGCTCGCGGTCCATGCCAAATAGGTAGCGTGTGAAGATGTACTCCCACACCATCGTCATTGTCATTGACATGAAGATTTCGCGGCGGCGCACACGGTGGGCGAGGTAGTCGTCGACGTCGGAGCCGTCGAGCACGGCGTTGTCCAGACGGTCGATGATCTTATCGTTGCTGATCTCTGATGTCAATCTGCAGGCGCGCATGTCGCTGAACTTGGAGAAGCGTAGAATCCATTGCGATACGTGCTCGCAGAGTCTCTGGCAAGCGTCGTCGAAGTAGTCTTCGTTGCGCACAACAAGGAAGGAAGCATCCTCGGACTTGGAGGCCAGGATCTGGCGCTGCATCTCTTTGATCTGCTCGCGCGCTGATTCGAGTTCGGCGCGCAGCTTCTCGAGCTCGCGGTCTTTATCTTGTAACTCTTCCTGGACCTTTCCTTGTATAATAACTGCCATGCCCTCGGATAGGTTTCCGTGTGCGTGTCGCTCTTCTTCAAGTTCTCTCGTAGCCTGCGCATGCTGGGCTTCAAGTTGGGTATAACGAGTATCATGCTGTTGTCCGATCGTGACATTTGCGCTTGTGAGACCCTCATTGATCTCCTTCAGCCGATCAACCTCTTTATGGAACCAGTCGAGCGTGCGCTTCAATGTATCGATCTCCGCGTCGCGGTCGGCGAGGTCGGAGGTCGCGCGCTGTGACTGGTGAAGGTTCGATTCTGCCTGTTCCTTGGCCTCGGCCAACATGCGATTCTCTGCTGCTAATTGTTCGAGCCTTGCTTCGAGGTCGATGACTTGCATGCTCTGTCTGCGGCGCATACTGTGCGGTCGGGTGGGCGACCTTGGCGAACCAATGCGCCCTTCGCCGTAACCATCCTGTAGATCATCAGTATTTATTTTATACATAGTATTATCATCAAATAAACTCACGTAGACGTCAGCCATGTCCTTCACACGGACGCGGCCTTCGTTTGCGATGGGGTTGGTGATGTCGGAGGTGCTGGGCCCTGCAGGGCTGTGTTTAGCTTCCCTAGCTGCCTCGTCAAGGTTCGGCTGGCTCCGTTGGCTCAGAGACCTTAGGTCCCCGCTAGTCTTGCGATCGCTACGGCGGAGCGGAGGCGTGCCAGACGAAAATTTACCACTGGCCGCACTCACTGGACGACTTCGCACCTGATCTGGCGTATGCAGACGATTGATATCTGGAGTCCTGCGATCGCTCACGCTCCTTGGGGTTTCTATGCGGTGCGGAGTTGTCATACGTTTGATCTCGCCAGACGATCTGCGAAGTTCAGGGCTATCAGCAGACGACCTGCGAATGTCAGGACTACCGCTGCGAGACTGCTTGTCGTAGCCTCTAGCAGCAGCCAGGCCCGCACCTGCGACTCCAAGTCCAATGGCAGGAGGCGGGAAACTCAAAGGCGTAAGTCGTGAAGGTTCCTGGACTTTACGGGTCTTTGGTCTGTGTAGGTCCACAGTTTCATCCGCATCATTCACAGGCGGCCACGAGAGGCGTGCGAGTGCGTCGTCGGACACAGCAGCTGGAGTACGTGGAGGGGTTGACTTCCTCTCAGGAGTACGGCTACGGCTCCGCTCTTGAAGGTGAACACCGCTATCTCTTGTATATTCGTGGTCCGCTGCAAGCGATCGTGAAGCAGCTATTGGCGACTCGGCCACGTAGGCGCTGTCGCGATTGAAGTCATCGATGCTTCTATCTCCAAAAGATATCTGTTCCTGAGGTGGGGAAGCCTTCCTGTTGTCAGGTACATCCTCCTCGAGCACGACAGGTAGTCTGGATGGAGTATGCCATTGAGGTTCGCGACTCAAATAGTCAGATGCAACAGGCGATTGGCCACTAATCTCTCTGTCCTCTGTGACATGCTTCGCAAACTGTTCCACAGCTTCTGGTTTTTCATGGCGATGTACCGAGGCCGTGTGCTCTTCGGGATCCCGAGTATCGAAATCTGGCAGGTCTCTTGGTGCTTCGACTACTTCTGGTACATCTGCAGCACCAATAGATCTAGATTCTTGGAAGTCTTGTGGTGCTTTGACTACCACTTGAGGAACGGTGGTATCTTCGGAATATTCTTGCACGTCGAGGGATCTGGAATCTTGTGAGACTTCCCTTGGTACCTCAGCAACGTCGTGGGAAGATTTGAATTCTGGGGCCTCTGGAGCCTCGTCTGCATGTTTGATTGCCGAGCCGACTCCAATGGCTCCTAGAGCCGCTGCTGCTCCGACCATGGCTTCGATTGTAGAATTGTCTTTTGTCGCCTCTGGTACTTCAACCGATCTGACATCTTCAAAGCCCCGTGGCGCTTCGGCTGCCTCGTGGATTTTTGAATTGTCAAGGTCCCTAGGCATGTCATGGTGGAAGTCTTGTGTCGCAGCTTCAGGCTCGAAACCTTGCGGCTCGTCGTAATCGTTTGACTTTGGAGTTGCAGTAGAGCCGCGGTTTTTCTTGCCCTTCTTTGACTTCTTATTGCCTGATCCAAATTCGGCCTGTAATTGTTTTGCGAGAGATAGCTGGTCCTCCTCGTAGCCAACCTCGAGGCCGTCGAATGACTTTGCTTGTTGATCACCCGCAAAGCTTTCGGCTTCAACGGGCGTAGAGGGTGTTGATACTTCGCTTGCGCGTGACTTCTTTCCCTTCTTGGCCTTCTTACTACCCTTTCCGAATTCAGCTTGCAATTGCTTTGCGAGAGATAGCTGGTCTTCCTCGTAGCCGACCTCGAGTCCGTCGACAGATCTTGGTTGTCTTTCGGTGCTTTCAATCTCAGCAGTGTCTACCTCGTTAGGTGTAGACGGCATTGACCCTTGGCTTGTGCGGGACTTCTTTCCCTTCTTAGACTTCTTAGTGCCTGATCCGAACTCCGCCTGTAGTTGTTTTGCGAGAGATAACTGGTCCTCCTCATAGCCAACCTCGAGACCGTCGATATTTCTTGATTGAAGGGCGCTCTCAAAGGCCTCTGCCTCAGTAGGCTCAACATCGATGGGCGTAGAGGGTGCAGAGGGTTGACTTCCGCCGCGAGACTTCTTAGACTTCTTAGATTTCGCCGCACCTGATCCGAATTCTGCTTGTAACTGCCTTGCTAAAGCCAACTGATCTTCCTTATAGCCAGCCTCAAATCCATCCACTGTTTTGGATTGCGAGGTAGATTCGTCGTCGAGGTCTACAGGGGGGGTTGACACTTGGCTTTCGCGGGCCTTCTTCGCTTTCTTGTCTTTCTTGGAAGGCTTCAGTGCAAACGTCTCCTCCAGAGGTTCATCTTGGGGAGAAACATCCGGCGCGTCTACGACGGCTGGCTCAGGTGTGTTCTCAACTTCGAATGCCTTCTTCCCCTTCTTTCCCTTCTTGTCCTTCTTCGAAGGCTTTGGCGTCCATTCCGGCTCGGCTTGCGCTTCGGCTTCCACAGGCGCATCAACGATTAGTGGGGCATCCTTCGTTAAATCTTCGGATGGCTCAGGTGTATCCTCAACCTCAAATGCCTTCTTCCCCTTCTTTCCCTTCTTGTCCTTCTTCGATGGTTTTGCTGCCCATGTTGATTCGATCTGCTCTTCGGATTCCGCGGGGGCAATATCGGTTGGGGGAGCGTCCCTCGTTGGATCTTCAGCAGTCTCCGCGACCTCATCGGCCCAAGATAAGGCTTTCTCTTCTTGTGCTTTATTTGCCTTCTTCCCCTTCTTGTCTTTCTTCGACGGCTTGAGGGCAAATTCTGGCTCAGCTTGCTCCTCGGGTTCGGCAGGTGCGTCAATAATTGTGGGGGCGTCCTTCGTCGAATCATCAATAGTCTCCGCGACCTCATCAGCCCAAGATAAGGTTTGCTCCTCCTGTGATTTCTGTGCCTTCTTCGCCTTCTTGTCTTTCTTCGATGGTTTCAGAGCGAACGATGGTTCGGCCTGCTCTTCGGTTTCTGCAGGCGCAATTTCAGGCTCGTCGACGACTAAGGGGGCGTCTCTGGTTAAATCCTCAGAAGGTTCAGCCAAATCACCAACTGGAGTTGGGGCCTGGTCTTCGAATGCCTTCTTTGCTTTCTTCCCTTTCTTGTCTTTCTTCGATGGCTTGAGAGCGAATTCCGGTTCAGCCTGCTCTTCGATTTCTGCAGGCGCAATTGCAGGCTCGTCGACGACTAAGGGGGCGTCTCTTGTTAAATCCTCCGAAGGCTCAGCAGAATCCTCAACTGGAGTTGGTGTCTGGTCTTCGAATGCCTTCTTTGCTTTCTTCCCTTTCTTGTCTTTCTTTGATGGCTTGAGGGCAAATTCCGGTTCGGCCTGCTCTTCGGACTCTGCGGGCGCAATTGGTTCGTCCTCAAGAGCAGTCACAGGCGCGTCAATGATCGGAGCATCTCTAGTTACATCTGCAGAAGTCTCGGCCGCATCCTCAACTGGAGTTTGGGGTTGGTCTTCGAATGTTTTCTTTGCCTTCTTTCCCTTCTTGTCTTTCTTCGAAGGCTTAAGAGCCCATTCGGGTTCGGCTTGCTCTTCAGCTTCTGCGGGCACAGTTGCTTCGTTTTCAAGAGCACTTGCAGGCGCGTCGACGACTAGAGGAGCGTCTCTTGTCAAATCCTCAGACGGCTCCACCGTGTCCTCAGCCGGAGTTGCGGTTTGGTCTTCGAATGTTTTCTTTCCCTTCTTTCCCTTCTTGTCTTTCTTCGAAGGTTTAAGAGCCCATTCGGATTCGGCCAGCTCTTCGGGCTCTGCAGGTGCAACGGGCTCGTCGGCAGTACTAAAAGGGGCATCAACGATTGGTGGCGAATCTTTAATGTGCTCGGCCTCTGGGAGGGCGGGCTGCTCCACGATAGTGTCTTCGAATGCTTTCTTTGCCTTCTTCCCTTTCTTGTCTTTCTTCGAGGGTTTGAGCGCCCATTGCGGTTCAGTCTGTTCATCGGCTTCTTCTATGGGAGCAACAGGCTCTTCGTCACGGGCACCGGCAGGAGGATCGATAATTGCAGTGGCATCCTCGGCTGGAATCGACGCTTCGGCATCACGAGCTGCCTTCTTTGCTTTCTTGTCTTTCTTCGAAGGCTTTACCGCCCATGTTGGTTCGAAGGAGTCTTCGGGCTCTGCCGCGAGGACGGGCTCATCGGCGGTGGGCTCATCGCTGATAGTAGTAAGAGGAGCCTCGACCGTGATTTCTTTTGGCGCATCCTCTGAAGGATCTACTTTCTGCTCTGAAGTGGTATCCTCTTCAACCAAGCCTCCACAGTTTTTCTTTGCCTTTTTCTTGTCCTTCTTCGAAGGCTTCAGCGCGAATTCTGTCTCAAATGACTCTTCGGCCTCTGCAGCGGGGAGTGGCTCATCGACAGTGGGTTCATTAGGGGTGGCCTCGTCGCCAAGAGTAGCAAGCGGAGTTTCGACCAGGGTATCCCTTGTCGCATCCTCTGAGGGCTCTTCTGCTTGTTGTTCTGCAACGGCATCCTCTTCCACTATACCGCGGTTTTTCTTCGCCTTCTTCTTATCTTTCTTTGATGGCTTAAGCGCCCATTCCGGTTCTTCCGGCTCTGCAGTGGGGGTAGGCTCGACTGCGACGGGTTCTTCAAAAGCGGGCTCGTCAACAAGAGGGATTTCGGCGGAGACATCCTTTGCTAATTCTTCTGAAGCCTCTGGCTGTTGCTCGAGAGTAGTGTCCTCCTCAAATAAACCTCCACGGCTTTTCTTAGCCTTCTTTTTGTCTTTCTTCGACGGCTTCAGCGCCCACTCCGGCTCTTCGGGTTCCGCGGCGGGGGTGGGCTCGACAATAGCGGGCTCGACAGGAGCGGGCTCTTCAAAGGTAGGCTCATCAGTAAGAGGGGTTTCGGCGGCGATGTCTTTTGATACATCCTCTGAAGTCTCTGGTTGTTGCTCGGGAGTAGTGTCCTCCTCGAATAGACCCCCGCGGTTTTTCTTTGCCTTCTTCTTGTCTTTCTTGGACGGCTTTAGTGCCCATGTCGGCTCTGATGGCTCCTCGGGTTCCACTGCGGGCTCATCGACGGTTGGCTCGATAGGAGCAGCCACGTCGTCGAGAGCAGCAACTGGAATATCGATTGGCGCCTCCTTTGTGATTTCTTCCAAGGGCTGCTCTTGCTGATCTAATGGAGCATCCTCAGCTAAACCTCCACGACCCTTCGTAGCCTTCTTCTTGTCTTTCTTGGACGGCTTGAGTGCCCATGTTGGCTCAGCTAGGTCTGATGGCTCTTCGGATTCCAGAGCTGGGGTAGGCTCGGTGGAGACAGACTCTTCGGGGGTGGGCTCATCAAGAGTAGGCTCATCACTTCCGAGAGCTATAGCAGGAATGGCGATGAGGGCAGCAGCTTTGGCCGCGTCTTCTAGAGGTTGCTCTACAGCAGTATCCTCAGGTAGGCCTCCACGAGATTTCTTGGCCTTCTTTTTGTCTTTCTTTGATGGCTTCAGGGCCCATGTTGGCTCGAATGGCTCTTCGGATTCCGCAGCGAGGGCAGGCTCATCAGCGACTGGCTCATCAACGGGAGGCACATCGACGGTAGATACGTCAGCGGTAGGCTCATCAGCGGTAGGCTTATCAGCGGTAGGCTCATCACGAGTCAGCTCGTCACTGGCAGTAGCAACAGGAATGTCGACAGGCGTGGGGTCTTCAGTTACGTCTTCCCGAGGTTGTATCTGCTGTTCCGTAGTAGGTTCAGATGATCCAGATGTCTCGGCAGTAGCTTCCTCTTCGAAGAGACTTGCACGACCCTTCTTAGCCTTTTTCTTGTCTTTCTTCGACGGTTTTAGCGCCCAAGTTGGCTCTGATGACTCTTCGATATCTGCGGCGGGTGCAGGCTCGTCAAAGGTGGCGGGGGCAATATCGATGGGAGCTTCTCTAGTTGTATCTTCTAGAGGCGGTTGTTCTGTAGCAGCTTCTGGAGTTTCTAATAGCTCCACAGCAGTGTCTTCCTCGACTGGACCGCTGCGGTTCTTCTTCCCCTTCTTCTTGTCCTTCTTTGAAGGTTTCAGCGCCCATTCTGGCTCCGCTTGCTCCAAAGGCTTTTCGGCTTCTGTGGCTGGGGCAGGCTCATCACTTAAAGTAGCAATAGGCGCATCGACAATGACATCTTCCGCTACATTTTCCAAAGGCGGCTGCTCCACAGAAGGTTCGGCAGCAGCAGATTCGGGAGAGTCTAATGCCTCAGCGGCAGTGTCCTCGAAAATTCCGCCTCGGCTCTTCTTTGCCTTCTTCTTGTCCTTCTTTGATGGCTTCAGCGCCCATGTTGGCTCTGCTAGCTCTTCAGGTTCTGCAACGGGGGTATCATCGATAGACTCGATGGGAATGTCGGCGGGGACGTCTTTGACTTCGTCTTCCAAAGGCGCGGTATTGTCCTCGACTGGAGCTCCGCGACCCTTCTTCGCCTTCTTCTTGTCCTTCTTCGAAGGCTTCAAGGCCCATTCTGGCTCTTCGGATTCCGCAATGGGGGCGTCATCAACAGCCGCAATAGGGGTGTCGACAGAAGCCTCGATAGGGGCGTCTGTGGTTGCGTCTTCGAAAGGCTGTGGCTCTTGTTCCGCAGCGGGGGTTGGCTCATCTTCGAGAGCAGAAGCAGGAATGTCGGCGGGAACATCTTCAGCTACGTCTTCTACAGGCTGTATCTGTCGCTCTGAAACGGTTTCAGGCTCATCACCGAGAGTGGTAGCGGGAACGTCGACGGCAACATCTTCAGTCGCGCCTTCCAAAGGTTGCGGCTGTTGTTCCGAGGCGGGGGCAGGCTCATCACCGAGTTCAGTGACAGGAGCATCCATGTTGATATCTCTAGGCTCGTCACCCAAAGGTTGCAGTGGTTGTTGTTCCGGAGCGGATTCGGCAGGGTTCGGTAGCTCAGTAGCAACGTCTTCAGCCAAACCTCCGCCATTCTTTTTGCCCTTCTTCTTGTCCTTCTTGGAAGGCTTCAAAGCCCATTCCGGCTCAGCGACAGTATCTTCGGCAGGCTGTGCTGGTTCTCCGCTTTCGGCCTCCGGAAGAATAGTCTGGGTAACATTGTCCTCGACTGGAGTTTGATCTCCGCGGCCCTTCTTGCCCTTCTTCTTGTCTTTCTTTGAAGGCTTTAGTGCCCACTCCGGCTCTGCGGCAATATCTTCAGTAGGCTGTTCGCTTTCGGCTTCAGGAGTAATAGTCTCAGTGGCATTATCCTCCACGGGAAGGTCGTCCAAGCGGCCCTTCTTGCCCTTCTTCTTGTCTTTCTTCGAAGGCTTCAAGGCCCATTCCGGCTCCGCGGTGGGTTCTTCAGCAGGCCACACCTCTTCGGCAGGTTGTACATCATCAACGGGCTGTACCGGTTGTTCGGCCTCAACTTCAGGAATGATTGTCTCGGCAGATGTGTCTTCGACTGGGGCTGAAGCTTGCTCGCTGATGCCCTTCTTCGCCTTCTTCTTATCTTTCTTAGAAGGTTTCAGGGCCCATTCTGGCTCCGCGACAAAGTCTTCGGCAGGTTGCAGCTCTTCGACGGGTTGTACATCTTCGGCAGGTAGTTCCGTCTCAGCCTCGGGAAGAATAGCCTCTGCAGCAACGTCTTCGACCGGGGCTGGGGCTTGGTCGCTAAGACCCTTCTTCGCCTTCTTCTTGTCTTTCTTGGAAGGTTTTAAGGCCCATTCTGGTTCCGCGACAAATTCTTCGGCAGGCTGTGCCTCTTCGGCGGGTAGTTCCCTCTCAACCTCGGGAAGAATAGCCTCTGCAGCAACATCTTCGACCGGGGTTGGAGCTTGATCGCTAAGGCCCTTCTTCGCCTTCTTCTTGTCCTTCTTAGAAGGCTTCAAGGCCCACTCTGGCTCAGCGACGAACTCTTCCACAGGCTCTACCGGCTGCTCGACATCGGCTTCAGGGAGGATAGAATCCACAGGAGTTTCCTCGGTCGGAGGTGAAGCTTGGTCTCCACGACCCTTCTTCCCCTTCTTCTTGTCCTTCTTCGATGGCTTAGCAGTCCATTCCGGCTCCGCAGCAAACTCATCTATCTGTTGTTGCGGTTGTTCGATATCGGCCTCGGGGAGAGTAGTCTCTGCGGCAGTGTCGTCGGCCGGGGCTGGGAAGGGATCTCCGCGGGATTTCTTGCCCTTCTTCTTGTCTTTCTTAGATGGCTTCAATGCCCACTCGGATTCTGCTGGCTCCTCGGGTGCCTGTGAAGCTTCCAGCTCCTTGGGAGTGCTTGGCTCCTCTGAAAGGTCTAGCTCACGGGAAGAACTTGGCTCTTTATCGAAGGCGGAAATAGCGGCCCCTGCAGCTAGTGCGCCTACAGCTACTGCCCCTGCGGCTAGTGGCATACCATGACTTGATTCTTCAGTCGGCTGCTGCAACTGCTCTTCGGCAGGAGTGGAAGTAGAGTCCGTCTCAGGAAGGGCAGTCGGTTCTGGCACTTCCTCAACAGGTGGAGTCTGGAAGCCTCCCTTCTTGCCCTTCTTCTTCTCCTTTTTGCCCTTCTTAGCCTTCTTTGATGGGGTAGCGCTCCATTCGTCGACGGGTTCAGCTTCTTCAACTGCGGCGGTTTCGGGCCCAACTTCAGCCTCGCGTGCCGTGCTGTCAATCGGGGTGTCTGCATCGTCGGGAGATGCCAACACATCGTCTTTAATGCCCGAAGTAGAAGTTGGTGCCGGTTCAGTTGCATCTGGAATACTACGATCCTGTGCCGCCGCATCATATTGACCTCCCATCTCAGTTTGAGTAGGATCTTCTACGACTTCATCGATCGTCGAGTGCTTGACTGGGGTCGTCTGTGGCGTTGGCTGGAAGAGATGAGAGCTTCGGTTGCATGTATCAGGTTCAACGGGAGTCGGCTGTGGTAAATCGTCTACCTCCCGAGATGTCTCATCTTGTTGGACATCAGTGTGGGTAAAATCACCAACTTCCGGAACAATGGCGGCCCCGTCATCCAGCGGTGTCGCTGGACGGCTCTCAGGCAATGACGGATAGTCCGTGGTGTCGCCAGTCTGCTCTGGCGTCAAGGGCCGGCTCTCAGGGTGCTCGCGTGAGTCCTCAAATTGATCTGGAGAATCAGGTCGTTGACTATCAGCCATCTCCTCAGAGAGTGGCTGTTCAAGCGGGACAGAAGCCGACATTGGCTCCTCAACCGACGACGGCAGCTCCTCAACCCTCTCCAGAGAAGCCTCGCGACTCTCCGGCAGAGCAGGCAAATCAGCAACATCATCCGATCTCGGCGAAACCAGCGACGGCCTCGCAGAAGCAAGCGACGATGGGCGACTATACACAGCAGAGTCGGGCTCTATCGAGCGCGTACGCGTCGGCCTCTCTTCGTCTGAGAGCAGCGACTCTCGCCTCGTCGCGTCGAGTAGGAGAAGGGGCTTGATTTCGCGCGAGCTATCCCAAGATGTAGGGCGTGCCTTTGTTCGCGAGAAGCCTGCTGAGTCCGCGCTGGGAGTTAATGGTGACATGAGCGAGGATGGTCGTGGGAGGCCGGGGGTG
>JPJW01001890.1:0-68133 GCA_000750755.1 Pseudogymnoascus sp. VKM F-4513 (FW-928)
AACCCCTTCTCTCCCCCCTTCCTCCTATCCTTCTTCACCTCCTTCCCCCCAAGCCTCTCCAGTATTATACCCCCCTCCCTTGCGCCCTCTCGTCGTCCCTTCTCCTGTGACGCGGCCTTCGCGGCTATGCCTTTGCGCATGTGAAGCGGCATCTTGGCTTGTACGAATAGCGACCCCTTTCCGCCGAGGGCTTGGATGCGAAGATCGGTTGCGCGGTGACGGTTTGTGCCTTCGAGGGTGTGGGATGTGTGCGAAGAGGAGGTATTGGAGGTGAGGAGGTGGGATTCGGTGAGAAGACGGTGCAGTGCGAGGTCGTTGGCTGTGTTGTCTTTTTCGCTGGGGTCGGTGGAGGTGGGTGTTTTGAGGGCGGCGACGGTGGTGGATGTGGAGGATGAGGGAGGGCGGGCAGACTGGGAGGTGTTAGTTGTGCTCTTGTTCGTTTGTATTGGGATCGTGGAGGGGTTGTCTTGGGGCGGTGTGTAGAGCAGACCGGAGAACGTACCATAAAAGCCTTCAACTCCGCTTTTGACATCTTCGGCGCTGACACTGCAGAGGTATGTTCGACGACGTCGATTTTACGCCTCTTCGCGCCATCATCCTCATCGCTTTCTTCTTCTTCATCGTCATCCTCGCTTTCCCCAGAAAGCCCGCCACATTCTTCGTCTTCGTCGTCTTCTTCTTCCTCCACAACCCTGTTCTTCTTCTTCTCCTTCACGTCAGGTAAAGGCTTAAACTTTGCTTCGAAATGCCGCCTGAAAATCTCCGCCGCATCAAGCTCTTCCTCGCCATCTTCCGCATCCTCCTCATCCTCGTCATCCTCGTCCTCGTCGCTTGACCTCATATCATCAATCTGTTTTGTCGCGGGCTCCTCCTCTAAAACCCGAATTTTCCGCGCCGACACACTCTCCTCGCGCTTCCGCTTCGTAGACGCAGTCTTCGCCATAGTTTTCGCTGCCATTGTCGTGGTATGCTAATCGCGAAATATTTCGTCGCCTTGGTGTTGCGTTAAGGTTGAAATGAATTATTTTTCTCAGCCTCGCGTGCACGGACCTTTCCGTCACCGGCCGACCCCACTAGAGCTCCCCCTCCATCCACCACTGCCCCTCTTCGCTGTGCCAATTCTCGATTCCCAGCTCATAAAACAAGAATAAATCACACCGAGGGGAAAGCCAGACAAAATGACTCGATTTCGCCCGTGCATCGACCTACACGCCGGCTCCGTAAAGCAGATTATCGGCGGCACGCTGTCGACGTCCTCCCCAGACACGCTGAAGACGAACTTCGTATCTCCCCTCCCCGCGGAACACTTCGCCCAACTATACAAAGAGAATGGACTAGAAGGGGGACATGTTATAATGCTTGGGCCGGGGAACGAAGAGGCTGCCACGCGGTCCGTGGCGGAGTGGAAGGGGGGATTACAGGTTGGAGGTGGGGTGAAGGGGGACAATGCTGGGAAGTGGATTGAGAGGGGGGCAAGCAAGGTGTGATTCCTTTTATGTGGCGCTGGAGATTGCGGGTCCCTGTATGTGCAGTTTATGAGAGAACATAGAGCTAACGGGAGCAGGTAATTGTAACATCTTACCTCTTCCCCTCGGGCGCATTCTCGCAAGAGCGCCTTGACGAGGTGCTTGCCGCGCTGGGCGGGGACAAGGACAAACTCGTTATCGACCTGAGTTGTCGCCGAAAGGACGGAACATGGTTCGTAGCCATGAACAAGTGGCAGGACTTGACTGATATGGAGATCACTGAAGGTAAACCTATCCTTCTACCGCCCCCTACCCAAACAGCAGGCTAACCCACCCAGAATCGATCAAAGCCCTCGAACCCTACACCTCCGAATTCCTCATCCACGCTGCCGACAACGAAGGCCTCCAACGCGGCATCGACAGCGACCTCGTCCGCGCTCTTGGCTCCTGGTGCTCCATCCCCGTCACTTACGCCGGCGGCGGGCGCAGCATCGCTGATCTCGAGCTGGTCAAGAGCTTGAGCGGCGGGAAGGTCGACCTCACCATCGGGAGCGCGCTGGATTGCTTCGGAGGTGTGTTGCCGTTTGATGAGTGCGTGGCATGGAATCGGAAGCAGGAGGTAGAGGAGGGGAGGTGAGGGGTATGTGAGGGAAGGGCTGGAAGGGGCGTTTTTGGGTAGAGGTGGGATTGGGAAAAGCTTGGGGTGTTTATAGAAGAGGGGGATTCATTTGGGCATAGGTGCTATAGAATAGGTCACTGCAATAACTTGGAGCGCTTATAGACTGACGAGGGTATACTGTATATTGCATGCTTGCTCGCTCGTTCGCTCGAAATTCTATCTTGGTATGCGTGTTTCTAATACAATCCTCAGAACCTAAAACCAAAATTATATAGGCGAATATCATCGTCGCCCGATAACCCGTCTAGCCGCCTTTCACAGGCTTATACCAGAAAGCAGAATTAGGCACCTCCACCACCAACCGCCTCCCATCCCCTAACACCCCTCGCATCCTCAAGCTGCACACACCACCACAACGCTTCCTTTGCCTTCCCCTCCATCTTTGCATACTCATAAGCCCTCGCAAGGCCAAACCACGCCTCGCTATCATTCCAACCGCCTCCAAGCTTCGTCAAGCGATCTAGCAAACCGTGAGCCCGATCACGCGCCGCCAACCTGTCGAAGAGGGACAGTTGTGTCGTGGCTGGCGCTGGGCCCGGCGAGGGTGGCGGAGGCAGCCCGAGTGGCGTTGAGGTGGTGGAGGTGTGGGCTGGTGGTTTGTGTGAGGTGGGAGAAGCGGAAGCAGGGGAGGGAGGAGTGGCGATGGTTGGGATAGATGAGGGGTAGACGAGGGTCTCGGAAGAGATGTCGAGAAGGATATTCGAGAGTCCTACGATGGCGGCGGGGTGGTCGGGAAAGGACGTCAGTGCGGACTCGAAGTGCGACAGTGCCACGAATGGCCATGATTCTGCGAGAGAGGCTTGTCCGCGCTATGTTGTGTTAGCATGTCGCTCTGTTTTCTTCGCGAAATATGACTTACCTCTGCCCATACGTCTGCCCAGAGCTCCTCGACGCTCTTCCCTACCCCCCACTCGCGTTTGTCGACAAGTAGTTGCCCGCTGTCATCACGCAGAATATCCGTTTCTAGCCCTTCCACCAGCTCGCTGGCGGCTTCGATGGAGACCTTGGCATCATCGTACTGCTCCGCGCGGCGGTAGAAGCCGGCAATCAGGAGCCAGACGCGTACTAGTATCCCAATGCGATGGCGTCGCGATTCATTTGGCGGTAAGCGTGTTGCTGGGCTGCTGAAAGGTAATAATGAATATGAGCTTGACGGCTTATTACCCTGCGCGTTAGGTTTCGGCAGCGCGCCACGTGCCTGATGGAATGTACTATCCACCGCTTTCGTAGGCGATATCTCCCCGTCGCTCGCCGGATTCGATGGTGTTTTGGGAGCAGCTATGCTCCGATTACGGATACTAGCCTGGCTTAATTTATGGGTCAAACTTTCCCCCTTGGCAGATTTTGATGATGGGTGCTGGCTCCGCCGAGTGAGTTTCGATGGAGTGCCGCTATCTCCTGTCACCTGGATTTTTGGAGCCACGCTTGCTGTTGTTTGAGAGGTTGGTGGTCGGGAAACAGTGCTTACGTTTTCGGCCGTAGACGAGGCAAAAGTAGTGGCACCGGATGCATCGCGGTTGGAGCGTTTTGACCGTCCAAATATGCTCCCTTTAACGCTGCGAAGAGTGCTGGTCCCGGTAGTCGGAGGGCCTTGCTGAGATTTCCTGGGGACGACAAACGGAGTTTGTGTTTGGCCAAAGAGCTTTGAATAGAGACTCAGAAGCTCTTCGGTTCCGTTGACAGCAACGTCTGGCCCGTCTTGGACTTCGATGAGAAGCAACTGAGTCATTTTGACTTCTAATATGGCCTCCTTCTCATAATCGTCCATATCATCGATAGCCGCACTGTGCCTTTCTTGCATTCCATTCAAATGCTCGCTTTGGTAGTTGCCATCTCCCTCTCTCTCGCCGAAAAGGGCTTTTAGGTCTCCAAATTGTTTGAAGGCGCCCTCGCAAGCATGTGACGCTTCTGTAAATTGCTCTTTCGCGCTGAGCAACAGTGCCAGCAAATGCCACAACCGTATTAAAGACCTCTCCCTAGCAAATTTAGCAGGATTTGAGGTTTTGTCGTCATTTCGTGGCGATGCTAGTGCAGCTCCAACAACCTGGATGGCGTCTCCAAGCTGTCGTCTCTCTGAAAGAACCAGTGCAAGTGCAAATAGGGTATCAACATCATCAGTGCATCCGTAGTCTGGTTTTAGTGCTGTTTTTAGGTTCACGATAGCTTTAGTTTGGTACTCAGGTCGTGATTTCGCATCAGGAGTCAAGCGTGCCCACTGGGCATTACTTATGCCAATGGCACGCCAAGCGTGTGCATACACTTGAGGTGAGACCGTGGATGTTTCCGTGGATGTCTCCGCAGTCGTACCATTCTCGAGCAGCTTCTGATTGCCATCTATAACCCCGTTGGCGTTGCCATTGGCCGGGCTCTCTTGGCTATGTGACGGATCGTGCTGTTCCAGCCATGCTTCGAAAAAATGAGCAAGTTTCTTTGCTTTCTCTGCCCCAGCATGCCCGCCAAACTGGCAGAGGGCCCTTATACACTTGGATGCCGTGACTAGTACGTCCTCATTGCTGTCCAGTGCATGTTCCGGTACCCCCGTCTTTTGCACGCGTTGCTTCCCTTTATTGACAATCTCAAAATACGTGTCGAAGGCTTTGAAGGCTAACTCAAAGTCGGCCAGAGCTAGATGGACTGTGAAGAGGCCTCGTAGAATCTGGGTCGAATGGAATGTTTTTGTGGCCGCCCGGTAAAGGATTTCGAGCACACTACGGCTGACGCCAACTCTCCCACCGGATCCAAGATCGTGCTCGTCCCAACAGCCGCCGCACAGCACCGCCCAGTTGCCCAATACGAGCTCAACCAATTCCTCAATCTCTTCGCTGCTTTGTTCTGCCTTTGGGAAGTGTGCCTCTTTGAGAAGTAGAGATTCGTATCGTGCTTCCACTCGTGCCAATTCACCTCGCTGAATGACCCTCATTCCATGATTGTTACTGGTAGCCCCCAGAGCGGTCGTTGGGTATGGTAGGTCGCTCTGAATAATAAACGAAAGCGTGGCATAATATTCTTTCCAAATCTGTCGTCTCGGGACATCCGCTTCCGTCGCATAACCTCCCACAGCGGCTGTCGTAGAGCTCGCTAATCTTTCCCAGAAATCAGCCCATGCCCGGAATGCCATCAAGGTCTCTGCCTCCATCCTTGGTGAGGCATTGCTCTTTATTGACTGGCTCGTGATCAAGCAAAACTTTGTCAACAACAGCTCCGTCCACTTGCGTAGTTCCGAGGCCTTTTTCAACTCTGATGCCGTCGCAGTAACGATGGGCATGCCCGATTCGAAGACCTCAATCGCATCGCCGAGCGACCTAGACTTCTCTAGCGCCACTCCTTTTATGTATATTGCCTTCAAAGCGCAGGTGCGCGTCCATCCCGTCGCTTGTTTTGAAGTGCCGTCGAGCAGCGAGAAATCCCCCTCGATGTTTTTTGGCAGTCGCAGGGCGGCAAGCTCTGGCTCACCGAGTGCCCAATGCACCCATCCAAGAGCGACCTGAGCCTGGAAGACATCTTCGGGGTGGTTGTGCTCTTCGTCGATGGCTCCGATAAGGGGAGGTACGTATTGGACGAGGGCAGTGATCTCTGGATTCGTGCCTGTCGAGGGCTGATGCCTTATAGCTTGTTGAACGGCATGGGTAGCGTTTGCTGCGAGCGTAAGACCTATGTAGAGCAATCAGTAAACAGAGTTCAAAACGTGGACGTCAAAGTGAACGGGCGCAACGAGGGCTACCCGGGGTCATCACGTACATGCTCGGGCAGGGGCATGCTTCCTGATCTTGCGAACCAAATTAGGAACGGCCTCCCAATCACCACCACATTGTGCCTGATCCAGTTGCTGGATATACTTCACAGCCTTCGACCGATCTGGGCCCTGGGGGTTCAATCAGTATGCTCGTTGCTTGCTGGGTCCTCTCGAGATTGACCTTGGGGAATTGAATCTTACCCCCATGTTTGGAAGGATTACTGGAGCAATGGAGTTCCGGACAGATCTTAAACTAGAAACATCAACACATGACAACAGTTAAACATTCTGGTCGGCACCCAATGGAATCTATAATGGCCAAGTTACCGTCTCGTCCCATCGCGGACCTGTTTCGGGACGATCTGAATTCAAGCTGGGGTAAGGATGTGGCCAATCAGGGAGAGGCGCAGCCTTGCGCTAAATATGTGATCCAGGCCGAGAAATTTATTCTGAATTATGTAGCGAGGCTGGGATCTCGTGCAAGTGAAGATTCAGCGAACACGAAAACTGGGAATTTAGGTCTGTCTTTGGAAACCGAGAAGCTTTTTTACAAGCGGACAAAGAGACAAGCTGTGCTTGTGGTTATACTTTGTACGAGCAGTCAACCCGGACAAACAAAGAAGCATCAGATGTCTATCCCACCTGAGTTACGGGCGCTGAACCACCAGCTCGCCACTGTTCCGACCGCCCAGTTGCCTCAGATAGCACCTCTGCTCCTGCGGAATGTACTGAGGTGTCAAGGACCTTTATCGTCGCCGTCTACCAATGCTACCAAGGATGATGGATCCGATGTCTTTGCCGTACACAAACTCAAGAATCACGTGAAGAGATTGCTAGAGGGCAAAAGCGCAGAAGGAAGGTTCGCAGCCATAATACTGGTGAAAGGTATTATCGATGTTGGCGGATGGGAGGCTCTGCGAGAGGCTCTGCCTTGGGTGCGAGGGCTGTTGGCGATATTGACCGTAAGCATACTTGCGACTCTTTTGATACAGACAACTGACATTTTTGTAGAAGCCAGATCCTATTGCGTCAAAGAGATTATGCATCATTACATTGTCAAGTATATTTGTCAAGACACATCAGTATCAGAGCATTGTCAGAGAAATCACCACACCATTTCTGCCACCCTTTGTGACATCTTGCCTTGCCCTCATCTCTTCAAAGTCGACTGGCAAGGTATTGGAAGTTCCGGCGTCTCTGACAGAGTCCATATTCGACTCATTCTCTACGTTAATGCCTAGACATCCTGCAATTTTTCGACCCTTTGCTGGCCAGATTAGGCAGGTGACGAGAGTGTATGTCGCACCTACCTTCTGTGATGGATTCTTCATACCCGAGTCCCTCAAGGAGTCTGCCCGCTCTCTCTCTGTGTTGTTGCATCAAACAGCGCCCAAGAACACCAGCGGAGAAGAATGGGGCAAAAACGTCCGGGAGCTTGTCAAGGAAATTCATACCACGACGGATCAAGTTTATCGTGCTGTTGTAGAGGACTGGGAGTCTAGCGCGGGATACGTTCCCCAACCGATTGATGTCAACGAGGAGCTCCATGGCGGCGGGAAATCAAAAGATGACTATCCAGCCTGGACTGGGGTTGACGCTGGGTTGGAAAGGCTTCAGGGTCTGCTCGGTTACCTTGAAGAGCACTTCAGGCACCATACGGCGACCGCTGTTACAGTGCCACTCGGAATCGTCGACGACCTGCTCACTAGGCTGATGTCCATTGCCGCCCCCCAACCCACGAAGAATGGATCAGGCAACGGTGGAATGCGACTCCACCCGGCAATCTCACGTGAAGAACGAGAAGGTTTATGGTCAGGCCTGCCCGAAACCTACATCGGAGTCATGGAAGTGTATGGAAGCCTCGTTGAGCGCCTGCAACACAATTTTACGTCTCTGGCGCAAGGTTGTCTTGAGCAAATTACGTGGACATTTCGAACGGGGAAACAAGACGAGAGATACCGAGCAAAGGCCTACGACGTCATTGCCGCGATCTTACCGCTCTGTGCATCAGGCCTTCCAAAGCCTTCTGTTGACAGATTGACCCCAGCGATAATCTCCTGTTGCAAAGAATTACGTACAGTTGACGAGGTGGTTCCCGCTATGGCTCTTAAGGACAGTAGCGGGAAGGCTATTTCTAATGGCGTTGCCAACGCAGACAGCTTTCTCAAAAACAAGTCGATTTTGGCATCTGCTGATGTGTGCGATACTGCAGTTGTCCAAAGTGCTAAAGCACTCCTGCCGCTATTCTTCACTCTCATCCCACAGCAACATCTTGAAGCGTATACCCGAGCCGAACTAGACAGGACAGCCATTCTGTCGCACCACAAAGAAGCAATGCTGGCTAGCGTTCTTAGCCCATTTTTAGGGCGGAATGGAAAGAGTTTACCAAGCATTCTTCCACACCTCTGCCGAGCATATCCGAGAGATGCCGCTGTTGAGTCACTACTGAGACCGCGACTTCCTGTCATCCGACAATCCGCGCCTGTAATGGGAGCTCCCCTCGAGGAGGAGCTGGATGAGGACGACGATGTAGCAATGGATGATTTGCAGCCTGTGGATGGACAAGAAGAACTCTCCGAGAATACCAACAATACCACTACGACATCAATAACGACGATTAAGGAAGCCAATTACACAGATGCTCCGATCACATCGCCCAAGACGAGCGAACTAGAGCCTAACCATTGGGGGACTAGCGCACCCCAAAATAAGCGTTACGCTAGGAAGGACCCGCAAAATAAGGAAGTATCGGCCCCTGCCACTAGCATTAGCGAGGGTGCGCCAAGGATGGAAACAACCACACGTACGACTGTACAGTCAACGACAACGACAGTGGATGTTGTCGAAGAGGACTCTGATGACGAGTCGGTACACTTGGAAGCTGGTTTATCTGACTCTGATGAAGAGGAAGAGTAAAACATAGGCTTCATGGCGTTCTATAATGGTGTATTATTTATTTCATCTCGCTGGAGATACAATGTTATACTTTTGACATAAATCCTAAAACGCTCCTTCCTTGTTTGTGTCTTGGAGTAAAACAGTCGATTAGTCTCCCCACTCCGCTGCACGAATGCACCTTCCCTTGCTAATATCTAGTGGAACTAACTATGCCCACTCACTCAATGGCACTTGCCTCACCTTTTCACGTCAATTTGACACCTTAGCCATCCGTCGCCGCCGTAAATATTTCGACTTCCTGCCATTGCTTTCCGCCGTAACCACTGTAGTTATAATTGTTGCAGTGGGCGCTGGACTCATTAAAAGGCTAACAGTCCCACCTCATACAATTTACATACAAGTTACCGTTACTTGAGGGTCTCCTGTCAGAAATGGTGCTCAAGAAGTTTAAGACAGATACGTAAGGAAGACTCTCAACACTAAATCCATACCAAGTAGTGTCAAATTTTACAAGATTTCCTATCTAGCACCATATTGACTCACAATATTAAGCTTAGAGCAAGTTACCGCTGGTCAACATATATGAGTAGCTTCTAGAAAACTTCCAAACGAGGCATAGCATACACGCTTCTCAACACTAAAACCATAGTCAACAGCGCCAAATCTTCTAAAGCCTTCATATATGCTGACAATTTTCTACCATCACGCATTCTCTTGTCAAAATCAACGCCAATCCGAGGTCAGCCGCCATAAGTAGCGTTGAAGGGGTCTTTGGAATAGCGTCAACCACTGTCAAGACGACAAAATTTCTGATTTATCTCTTGATAAATCATGCTCATGGTGCTCTCTTGTCATCTCAAATCACTCCACGTAGTATCACCTGCTCCTAGTAGTAGCGTTTAGTCTGCTTCCCAAATACCTATAATAATACCGTCCTTTTCGCCCTCCCCCCGGTTTGCTCTTTCCTCCTACATCATTGGTCACACGCAGCTTCCAGGGCTACCTTTGCACATATCAAGCACGACGTTCGTTCAAAGCCAACCTACGTCAGTTCAAAAGCTCACTTGAACATAAATCTTGCCAAAGTACAAGAAACCCACATTCTGGAGATATCCAAGAATAGATCAGCACGTCCGCTGCATCACCCCAGTCATCTACGAGAGATACTGGATTTATAAGACTTGAACTTGTGTCCGACACAGAAAATTGTGAATAACAGTAGAAGGCCCCTGGCAGCCGTGAGTACTCCTATCACGGCAGGTACGAGCAAGGATTCTAACTCGCTGCTAGAGCTGTGTGTGCACCGCCGTCCATATCTTCGATATTGGACATCCATCTCGAGATACAATAGGTCTTCAACGACAAAGTTCGGCAGGACCTTTCTCAGTGACTACTGTCAGGTTAACAGTGCCTGTCGGTTAGTATTCTTTCTACCCCAATTCTTGGCATGGTGCTGATGGTCTAGTCTCTCTTGAAGTCACGCATACCGACGTCCAACCAAAGAGCAAGCAAGCCCCTCCAATAACTTACTCGGGCCATTAAGCTAATTCTTGTAGCAATGTTTTCTCAGTTGAACACAGTCACTCTGGCTCAGGTGGAAGGACACAGATTCCAAGCTGCCGTGATTGAGCCCACCGAGCAAGCACAAACCTCTGGGCAGAGTCAGACTGCGTCGGTATTCAACCTCCCGCCAGTGATGCCTCTCCAAGGTGTACAAGCCAGTTTTCAAGGCCTGCCCTCATTTGAACTCAAGCTCATCGAGGAATTCAATATGAAACACTCTGTAGAACAAACTGTAGTTCCAGGGCTCGAGCAGACTAAGTTCGGAGATGGAAGTTCCGGCGGAGAAGAGAGACAACCCTATGAGCCGCAAACGGTTTCGGTCCAGGCTGGGAGGCCCCTCAAGGCCCAAAAGTCCGCGAAAAACCCGACTCCAGCCATGGTCAAAAATAACCGGGCTCGCGCCATTGCTCAAAAGCGGGCTGACCGCCTCAAGCAAGACCCAAGAACGACCGATGAAATCTACGGCACCGTCGGCCCGGTGACCAAAGAATCACATCCACACACATTCTCGGTGCAGTTCGAGGGGCTTGACTTTGCAATGGACGCAGAATATATGGGAGTTCGCAGCTTCCAAAATTGCCTGGAACGCTATGTTGGAGAAGAGTGCCCACAAAAGCAGCGTTCTGCTCATAGACCTGCTGACACTCTCCGACGCATCCTGGAGAAGAACCCAATTCCTCCAGAGAACTACCCACAGGAAAATCCCCAAGTTTGCGCAAGCTGGAGGTAGGTGACCCCCCTTTGTTACGATTTGTAGAAATACCTGCAACGATATCCTTGTCCTCATGGATAACCTGGTGGAAGACACAGACTAACATGCAGTAGACATGAAATCAACTACCCCTCTGAGGGCAAACGTGAACAAAAAGAGTTCACGAAGTGGGTCATCCGCAATGGACAAGCTCACTATGTCGAGAAAACCAAAAACGGCATTAAAATTCGAGACCGTCCAGAGTTACCAACAGAAAAGTGGTACGCCATCCTTGCCAAGATCCACTGTGATCATGGACATTATGGCCGCGACGGACTCTTCAAAAAAGTCAAATTGATCACCCCGAGTATTTCCAAAGGCTTCCTGGCCGAGTACGTTGAATACTGCTGCCCAGAGGGCAAGTCATCCGCTCGTGCGGGCAAAAACGTACTGGAAGTCTTTGCCGGAGAGGGCCTTGCAAAGACCGGCAGGCCATCAAAGGGTAAGAAGAGGTCGATCAATCGAGCTGACCCCGATTCTCTGTCTCCACCGGCCAAAAGGCCGAAAGCGCATTCCACCGAGCCAGCCATGGTGAACGCCGGTGATGAGCAAGTTCCGTCCTTGCGAAATGACTACAGTCCCGCCCAAATGGGTGCGGAAGTGAGTATCTCTCCGCCAATAACTGTATAAAAAACACTGACTTACTGTACTGCAGTTCCCAATTGCCATAGCAGACCCATACCAAGATATCGATGACCTGGTTGAAAACAACAGTGAGGTGATCGCGCACCAAGACGTTCTGCAGGCCCCGGAAGGATCCAACAATGCCTTCGACGTGACGGGTATCTCAGCAGCGTCTCCTGTTTATCCCGGGTCAGAAATCGAAAATGATTCCTGGCATCTGCCAGAAGACTTCTTTGAATCGGGTGCCGAAGAATGGCAAGGTGATGACAGCGATTGGCTGGCGCTGCCTACCCCTGATGCGTCGGATCTCTCAAGCTTGGGCGAGAGCTTCCACACACAGGCTACGGTGAGCGACCAAGCCTCGCAAAATACGATAGACTCACTCATGGTAAATTCCCTTATGATAAATGTGTATTAATTTGTTGTCTGACCTTTCAGAAGGCTACTCCTGCACAAGGTGACACTACCAGTCACCCGCAGTCGAATGACGCCTATGACTGTGGGCTATCGATGAGCCTTGCAAGTTCCACTGCCTTTAATTACAAAATGCCATTACTGACATCATTTTTAGGAGGAAACTTCTGATGATATAGACGGCAATATCTCAGTTGAAGAACTCGAGAGCTTGATGGAATTGGCGGAATAAGATTGAGTTCAGAACCCGTCGAATTCTGGTGTCTCGTGGCGAAAGGTGGATCAAGATTGTGGGAAATGTGTCTCGTCGGCACAGGAGGAAGACTGTTTTTGATGAATTATGTTGATGAGGGAGCGTGTATAAATGTAAATAGACCTTGCATCTGAAGGCGAAGGGAGCGGGTATACCCACAAGAAACGGCGACGGAGTTTATTGGCAACATATCGCAGCAAGCGAAGCATAAGGAGGAGTTCAACAAAAGATACCCACCCAGTTGATGGGCACGGAGACAATGGCATTGCGGGAGTCATCGTGGAAGCTATGTGCAGCGGGACGCCGTTGCACGTGGCCTCTGCAGACTCTTCTGCGCAACTGCGTCCCTGAGCATAAAATGCAAAGGGAGCGAAAGCATAAATTGCTCATTGTTTGAGCGTCGTTGGAGGTTTTGTACTTTGCGGGAGTCTCTGCGGAGAACCTGTCGGGCGATGACCTGAAGCATGAAATGCAACAGGGGTTATAGCATAAAATGTAATAACTTAACCGCTCATACTGAAGTTTTATAGCGTGAACGAACATGCTCCGTGATTATGAAATAATAGACTTTTAATATTGAATTATACTATTGGTTCAACTTTACTGGTCAGTAGGTTGTATCATACTGATTGACGTGATATGCACAATGTGAATTAGTAAAACTGCCGTATTGGATATCTATAAAGGACAGGACCAACCGACAGCACACAACAAGGCTTGAATGAGAAAGGCAAGCACCCACAATCACAAATTTAATGAATATGACAGAAGTAGAAGCAAACGAAGCACTACATTAACTCAATATAAAATCATTTGACAAAAGTGACGCACACTCAACGACTATGACCCTGCGTGCCTGCGGATGCCTTAGTTTCGTTTCGTAGTAACGCCTTCAACATTAGGTCACTGCAGGGGCTCCATACCGGTGGGGTTCTCTGCCGCCACTATCCCCTTCTACAATTAATGCGAGATATAACCACATCGATGGTCCCCTGCTCGTGCTCCGCTTCCTCACACACTTCCTAATGCCCCCCCGTGGGACCCATCCGATGCACCTCTGCCCAAAACACCAAATCAACAAAAGCTCCCACCAACTCCCAGCTATGCACAATTCTTTATTGACAATTCTATACAGAGCCGGGCGGTTAATAATTCCCATTGCTCTTCGTGGGCGACGCATGGGCTTTGACACCGGGTGTGTTTTGGATTTCCCCAAGAACTTTGGTTCCTTTCCCGGAGTCTGCTCGCAAATCTTCCTCGGGATCATCAATGAGATGATCCATAAACCTAACGTAATCGTATTGCGGCATGCCTCGATCCTCCTGCAAGTCTGGCCCCTTATGTGCTGGGATAATCTTGGTCAGTCTCTCAATGACATCGTCAGGTACGAGACTGTGTCGTAGGTCCATCTCTGTAACATAGGGCTTTCCATCAGCAACCTCCCTGAAACTCTGGAAGACTTGCTCGGCAGTGTTTTGATCCTCAGTGACGTCCACCATGAAGTTAATGAATTGTTCAAAAGTCACGTGGTCACGTCCATGGGATGTCTCCAAGAAATAATCGTGCATCTCATCCTCGCTGAAGACCAGTCCAAGAGACGCCAGCGCAGCGCTAAATTCCAGCTCTTGGAGACTGTTGGAAGCATCACGATCGAAATGGCGGAAGACGCTCTCAAACTCCTCCAGCTGTATAGGTGTGAGGTTTGTCATATTTCGTGCAACCACTTGGTTGTCCAAGAAGGCCAGCTTCTTAGACACCGAACCCTTTACGAGGCCAAGCTCATAGGAAAGCTCATCATATGTGTATGTCGTGAAGTCGTTCTCTTCGATGTTTGCTTCTTCACATTTCTGGTCGAGTTCGGCAATCGTCTCGAGATACGAGTCGAGGGGTGCCACGCTTTCATTTAAACGCTTGACATGCCGTAACTGATCTTCAACGTCGCCTTCCAGCCCCGAGACGGCGAGCTGCATAGCATTCAAAGCAAGTGCAAAGTCGTTTGCTTTGTCTGCAAAGGTTCTCCTCAACGTATTTTTGATGCTAGATGGTATGTCAGTTCCGGATAATATTGAAGGTAGAAAGGCTCTTTCTCACTCTCTGATTGTTTCATTGATGAGTTGTCCTCTTGCCATCTCTGCCCTCATAAGCACCGCCCACTCTTTCTCGAGGGTATCCAGCCGAAGCTCTTGTGGTGGGTCGTAGGGTCGCAGGCGGTATGTGCTCATCTTTGTCTTGATATTGCCCAAAAGTGCTGCTAATTCGCTCTTCTCAGCCACCCATTCCCTCTTCTGTCCCCTCTTATAAACACCGAACTCTGAAGATTGCATTTTTGCGTCGGCATATGTGCCCTCAAAGTCAGCATCCTGCCAACTTTGACCTTTCTCTTTGATAACTTTCAACAGAGCTCGCATTCTCCGCTCGAACGCGCTCTGCATCTCCCAAGCGCCCTGCATGCTGCTAACGAATTTCTCAACTCGGCGGCCTGCATTTTCAACCTTTTCCATCTGCGAGAAAGCATGGAACCAGTAGGCAATGTACGTCATCAGAGATCTTTCATCTGGTTTGGCAACATCGCAGACGTCCTCCACATCAAGAAGATCTGGTATCCCAATCTCTTTGCTGGCAATATCAAAAGCTAGTTGCATATTTCCGCGATGATCATTCTTGTCCAGTGCGTCGTAATCGATCAGATCCGGGCGATGTATATCCAGCAGTGCACAAAATGCCAGCCCATCGTTCCAGCTTCCGCTGAAGTCTCTGACTTCTACTTCGTCGTAACAGGCCGTTTTCCTTTGGCACCAGAGTAACAGGCCTTCCTTTGCGGTCATACCCTCCTGGTTGATATCAGAAATCGTAAACCGTAGAATCAAAGTCCATATAAGCCCTAGTATAATCTTCCGGTTTCCATCAACCACATCTTCGGCGCCTATGTTGGTCATCTGGATTCCTTTCGATTTTATAAAGTCGAGAGATAGGTTGGCATTTTCGAACCGTTGCACCCGTAGCTTTGGCTTCGCCGCATAGCGGCCCAGGGACTCGCTGGAGAGGCATTCGAGAAGATGGATAAGAATAACCTATGGAAGGTCTTAGCACGCTGTAGTTGGATATTGGAAGTTCGCAGCTTACACCGTCGCTTAAATCCTTCACCAAGTCTTTGACTTCAACCTCTCTAGCTGATATCTTGGCGTTCAGCCTGTATGAGGTACCTGTTAGCTAACCATACGTCTCATAAAAAGCGCAGCTCGCATGCCCTCAAGCCAAAAACTGTGTGTCAACGAACCATTTCGTGAATGTCTTCTGCTGCACATTGATCCACTTGTGCTGCTCTGCGTATGCCATGACTGATCGGCTCCCTCAAGATCCCCCTTCTCATGAACCGTCGGATAGTTCGCCTGTTTCCAAGTAGTATTCGCCCTGGCCTTCCTCTGCCTCGGTATCAAGCTTCCTTCCCCACGTATGGCTTGGCCGATATAGATGCACTGGTGGCTTGGGCAAACCTTTCGTAACGGCTTATTTGAGGTAGTCGATTCTGGGCGTCACGTACGACGGATATCAGCCTAACAGTAAACAAGGCTGGGTATTACGGATTGTAATCCGAGTTTCGTAGTTATGTGGTTTTCCTCATTTCTCGACGTTGCTCGTAGTGTTTACTTTTGCGGGAGGGGAAGTCGCCAGAGCAACTGTACCTGATTGGCAGCCTCGCGATCCACATTTTTGGCTGGACCGGCCGTCATCGCATCGTACCTACCAATTAATAATTGTTTAACCCCTCCAATATGGGAAAGTTGCTGACGTCTTGGCCACGATCACAGTAGACGCCATAAACAGTACAGAAAAGTCTTCATGGAACACATAATTTTGAATGACAATTTGATTTCTTTGTCCAAGATAACTAACTACATGCGATGGCCGTCTACATTCAGCAAACTGGCCCAATTTCCGGACAATCACCATCAATGGTATGTGGATGTCTTTGAGATACCCAATTTCCAATATCAAATCCCAAAAACAATAAACGGCATCCAATTCAAACTGTCGACTCAGCCGCTAGGCTGGTCGGATATGCAAATCTATACTTACCTCGACCACCGTCCTCAATAACGGTTCAGGTCATTAGCAAGTTGGATATATGCTAACACGCTGTACAGTAAATAGGCCCTGATATTGTCCATGGCGCCTAGCATTCCACGGTGGCGGGCTGGGCGTCACGGTACCAGTTTCGAGGAGGGTCGCCGAGGCAGGTCCCCACGGTTACCGAGGTGCCATAGCCAGCTTCGGCCATTCTACTGAGGATGTACTCCGTGAGAGAGTACACAGAATGATAGTGGATATCATGCTGGAGGACGAGGAAGCTGCTCTGGCTCGGGTCAAAACCGTTGGCGGCAATGGCGGTGTCCACATTATCCATCGAGTTGTGGATCAGCTCGGCGTCATTGTTCCAATAGTCAACGGTGTCGACGTCGAAGTATATGTTGTGGTAGCCCATCTCGTCGAGCCTCTGAGCGCAAGTATAGTCGCAGGAAATGTATGGCGGTCTCATATAGGTTGGGATTACGCCAAGGATATTCCGGATTGCCATCTCGTTCCGGTACATCTGTCTGTTGAACTCGTCTTCATCAACCCCGCTAAGGTCAGGATGCCCCCAGGTGTGGCTAGCAATTTGATGGCCGGAGTTGTACATTCTCTGCAAGTAAGTTAGGATGAGTTAAGTTTTCTTTAGTCAGCGCTTGGGCATACCTTAATGATAGCTGGGTAGCCGGTTGAGCAGTCGTCGATCTCATGTACGCCATTGTTATTGCCAGCTATGCGAAGTCAGCAAGGTATAACCTCCACGATAGAGATTTTACTTACTGATGAAGAATGTTGCCTTGGCGCCGTACTGGTCTAAGAGATCCAGCAAGTCGTCAGTATATGCAGATGGGCCGTCGTCAAAAGTTAAAGCCACAGTGCCCATTTCGGTACAGTGACGAATTTCCCCGCTTCCCGCGTACGGAACAGAACCGACCTGGCGTCTGGGGATTATTGATGTCGGAAGACCGTTTAACTGGTTATGCATGCTGTTATTGGCTCCGGGAGGGTAAAGGAGGCTTCTGTCCTGGAGCTTGGTGCTGTTATGAACTCCGCAATACGGCTCTTGGATCCCGCAATAACTACTGGGTGTTAACGAGACTGAGACGACGAGGAGAGGGGTACCAACCCGTGTACAGAGCAGCAAGAGCCCAGTTCGCAGTCGCCAAATCCATGTCCACAACGTCCGTAATCATAGTCTATGGTGGGTTTGGTTGTCCGGTTTCCTTGAGAAGTATATGTCCCGTTGCTAACCGCACTTCCGTTGAATGGCGCCCATGTATCATTATGCCCTGTTACTGGGTTTGAGTCTATGGTCTTGTTGGATCCGGTGTGATAGGCGTTGTGAGGAAGGGCAACTACGGCAATAGCCACAGCCAAAACCGCAACGGGACGCATTTTGAGAATAGTTCGTTGAGCAGTCGTATTGGACTCCGACGGACGAATGTGGATTTAAAAGGTAGTAATATCAAAAAATATATGACCTTTCATTCATATAAGAAATTCTGGGATGTTACGAGTGTCTCCGGCGAGATATTCTGCACGACTACCACAGTCGCGCCAGTTGGTGAACGGTGAGGAACAGGAGTAAGAGAGGAACGGAGAGGAAGAAATGGCGAGACTATTGAGGCTATCGGGGCTACTACGTGCAACATCATGACTAGATTATTTGGAAAAGAAAGTGGCATCACTTTTTCTGTAGACTTGGGACCGTAAATAGTCTCCCAGACAAAATATGAGAAGAGCATGGCCAGTTTCGAGTGCTGAACAGTCATCGCCTCTCACCTTGGAAGCTTATGTCCACGCTAGCCATTTAGCTCGTGGGTTAGCGCCATTTCCCCCTTGCTATTACTGCGCTAACCCGCATTAAACCCTCGTCTCCTGAGTTCGCTTTCGTCATTTCCATATCGAATGTTTCTCTATTATTAGCAAAGGCACGTGAGGCGAAGGAGCTTGAACTCAAGCTCTCTAGTTTGTTAATTGTCATGGTATGAACAATAATGAGTATTATGGAATAAGATGCAGTAAAGCTTTATGATTTGTGTGTGCGTTGCCGTGATGCATTTGGCATATGGTTGGTAGACACGTGATAATATAACTTCTATGAGTAGTGCTTTGAGTCACAAACCCTGGCACCATAACCATTATAAAGGTATCGTCCCTAACAATATTGAGCGGACTCGAGGACCAGTTTTTATGTGATATTTTTTGTTTGGCTTGAGCAGTATGGACCCATCAGAAGAGCTTGTCGGCAACATAGCCTTCCATCGCTGGCCCCAAGACCTGGCCCAAACTATCCTCATATCAATTCTGCGAGACTACCTCCCCCACAGCAACCCGATCTACAACCGTATCCTCGCCCCCCATAACGCCCCATCTAGACATTGTCTCTTTGCCGCCACCTTTCCCCCTTCCGACTCTCCCAATCCCTCCTCCACGCCGACCATCATCTTCGCCGACCGCTCCCGCCACACCGAAGGCCAGATATGGCTATTCAATCCCCTAATCGCCCTCCCTTCCTTATCAGACTCACAGTCTCTCACCCTCCACGCCCACGCCAAAGCGGTATTTGCTTTCTTCCGCAACACTCCCGTCCCTGACGCGCCAGGCTGGCCATTTTTACCCCTCCTCAAGTTCGCATGCATACACACCTACCTCGCTGACGCCCTTGCCGGCATTGCAAACTCATTTAATTCCGTGCAGCGCGACACGAATTGGACGCATTTCAATATTCCGTTGGCAGGGCCACACTCCTCGCCGCTGCCGGAGGGGTTCAAGATCGCCCCCGTCCCTACAGAGCAACTGCGCCTCGTGATAGAGACGAGCGAGATTCCGAGGGAGGCAGCGACGCTGCGGGCATTGCCTAGCGTGGCTGTCTTGGCTGAGAGTGGGGAGATGGTTGCCTGGGCGTTTGTGTATGTTGATGGCTCGTTAGCGACGCTGTATGTGGTTCCAGAGCAGAGGGGGAAGGGGCTTGCGAAGGCGGTGGCCGGAGAGCTTTTGGGAAAGCTTGGTAGAGGTGAATTTAGAGACATTAGTGGGGTGCATGGTACTGTAGGTGGCAATGATGGATTACTGCCTTTTGGGCAGGGAACCGGATGGGTGCATTCGGAAGTGAAGGAGGGCAATCGTAGGAGCGAGAAGGTAGTCGAAGGGCTGGGTGGGAAGGCGTGTGGCATGAGTAGGTATCTGTTCATTGCTTCTGACTTGATTTCGTAGATTGGATTTTATCATCCGCGAACAGGGTGGGTATCTGCATATACTTTATTTATATAAACTTAGCCTTAGAACTATATTCTTCGCAGAAGAAACATAGGAGTAGATAAGGTATATAGATCTGAAGATTAAAACCTCCAAAATGATATGTAATAGGCATCAGATTTCTGCAAGCCGTTAGTAAAAAAATTCTAAATAATCCGCTATGCTAAAAATCGCTCGTCACATCATGCCTTCGTAACTACAATCCATTCTATTTCACCGCACCTCTCACTGGGCACTGTCCAAAACCCTCACATACGGTGCCGGAAACAGGCCCTTCGTCCCCATAAATGACCCATGGAACCAATCCCCATTGACATCCACAACCTCGCGCACCTCTGACCCTCTCGGGAAAAGTAGCTCGTTCGCACCCTCTCCTTCCTTCGGGTACCAGCTCCATAGGGCCAGGGCTCGCATTCCCACCCCGCCATCGGGAGGAAACTCCCTCGTCATCGCTGGGTTACCTGACGGTGCCGTGGAAGCAACATTATTCGTCACCAGCCGCGCTCTCGTGCCCTCCGCCCAGCTCCACTGCTGAAGTCCCGCATCCACAGCATCCTGCGTCTTGGCTGGCTCCTCAAAGAGCCCGCGCCCTCCGACACGGTCTTGCACGACAACACGCCGTTGTCCACCCCTAGAATCTTCAAACCCCACAACAATCATACGATGGCCCTGGAGGCATCTTCGCCATCCCAGGTGCCCATTCTCGTTGCTAATCCGCTTCTTGTTCACCATAGAGTGGTAGCACGTCGTGCAGAGATCATAATCCCCGGCTTCACGTCCTGGCAGCGCCGAGGTGCACTGGAAGCAGTGGAAGCGCGTCTGAGTAGGCTGGATAGGGTAGTGGCAAGCATCGCACTCGACCCTGAAGCTGAGTGGCTTGAAGCTGCCCAGTTCCACAACACCTGGCCCAGTGAGTACCGTCGCCGACCGTGGCGTCTGGTGGTCATGGCTGGGGCTCATCGGCTCCGCATCGCGATTATCGGGCTTGTAGAGAAGCGGTAGCAGGGGATGTGTGCAGCACCGTCCCTGGTTCACACAGTTGTTGCAGAAACCCCAGTCACCCTCATTACAGGAATCGCAACGCCAATAACACTCGTTTGCCCACTCCTGACAATTAGCACAGAATGCCCCGCTCTGCAGTCTCCTTGCTGGATCCTCTGTCGTCAGCGTCCTTCTGCCTTCCGCACCACCAGGCGTAATCCTCGGCGGTAGATAGCGCTCGGCGAACAGCATATGTGGCTTTTCGGCATTGGCCGGTATATGGCCGGCGGCACGAGCCTTTTCCCATTTCGCCCACGCTGCGTACCCAAAACCAAACCAGTGCTCGCAGCCGCGACCGGATCGGTAACAACCAAGACATAGGTTCCACTCGCCCCTGGCGCAAATACCACAGGAATAATGGAGCTCGTACTCGATGTGCGGTTTGTGACAGCGGTTGCATTGGATGGAGGGCTCTGGAAAGCGGGGAAGGGACACGCGCGGGGAAGTAGCTGAGTCGGAAGAGGTGGGGCGGCTGGCGGCTTGGAGAGCGCTGGCCCGTTCGGTGGCAGTGGTATGATGTGGGAGCGTCGCGGCTGGGATAAGACCAGGCTGTGAATCCTGTAGAGCAGCTGCCACAGGCACGGGTGGCGGGGGGTAAGAGGGAGCCTGCGATGCTGTGCGTGTGTGGGATGGTTGGATCTCAACCGGCGACGCAGCGATTTCAGCATCCCCTGCAACCTGGCTTCTTGGAGGGAGAGTGGGTGGCCGACGTCCACCCGTCGCAAGTTGAACAACGTCGGCAACTGTCGACGATGTTGGCACCGGCTCTGTTGTGCTCCTTGTATCGGCAGACATAATAGGGCGTGTAAAGACAGTGTTTGATGAAGTAGATGTAAGATCGGTAGCAGATCGGGCTGCAGGTCGCGTCACCGGAGACGATGATGGAGCAGGAGATGTGGCACTCCGTGTGCTCCTATTCCCCCCACTAGCCGTCCGTCGCCGTCTCCGTCCTTCGTCGCTTGATTGTGGTTCAAGGCGGGTTGCACTTGTACGCGGACTTGATCTCGTAGCCTCGTCGGCTTGGCTGGCAGCACTTAAAGATCTAGAGTGCGGAAGTCGTCGTGCAGTAGTCATAGGAGGTGCTGTAGTCGTGGTATGGCGAGTCCTGCTCGATGTGGCTGATCTACGTTCACTGCGATCGCTCGGGCTTCTATTCCTTGGCTCTGGCACATTGGCTTGCTCGGCCCTTTCTCTTTGGCGTCGCCTAAACGCTTCCGCGATTCGCTCACTGATCTGGTCCTCCTGGTTGACATCGATGTTCTCGAGGTCAATGCCGTCTAACAGGCCCTCTTCGCGAATCTGGCGTAGGATCTCCTCCTCCATCTCGCGCGAATCCACGTCTGACGAACTTATCAAGGATCGCAGGGACGATTGGTGTTCAATCTGCCTCACAGCGGTTCGGCTTGCGTCATCGTTCCTCCTCCGCGACCCATCTTGACTTCTGCGTGCTGCTTCTTCGCTCCTTCGGCGTCTCCTTTCTAAGGCTCTAGTAGACTCGGGGTGCAGTGTAGTTGGTGATGGAACAGTTGGCGACGAAGCAGATGCTGTAGCCCTCTCCTCACGCCTACGTCTGCTCTCACTCCCGCTATCCTCGGCCCTTCTTCGTTCTCTGTCCGTCCCTGACCCAGCCGGGTCAATGCTTGCCTCTCTACTAGTAGTCCGGCTAGACGTGCGCCCTGCTGCTCTCGCCCTTTCTTCTCTCCTCCTCCTCCTCTCCCTCCTTTCTTCTGGTGCCTCGACTCCCACCTCCCTTAAACTAGCCATTTGAACCTGCTGTATCAACCTCCCATCGTCATCCTCCGCCATTCGTTCCCTCAAGGTCTTCTCGCGCCCCTCTGGTTTCGGCATAACATCGTCGCCCGGTGTATATTTTTTCTTCACATCTTCCTTCTCCTCCTCCGTCCTGCCTTTGTCCGGGTTCGCGGCGAGGAACATCTCGAGAAGCGTCGTGACTGTCGCATTGTTCTTCGTTGCGCGCACTACCGCACGACATGACGGGCAAGTGACGGGGCTGCTGCTGCTCGAGGAAGAGCCGCCAGAGGCACGCGCTGAATTGATCTGGAACGCAAACCACTCCTTAAGGCACGCACCGCAGAAGGTATGGAGGCAATCGAGGAGGGTGAGGGGTTGGTAGAGGACCTCGGTGCAGATCTACAAGGCAGGCTTGTTAGCTATTGTTCAGGATAAATGCGCGGCATGGAGCCGCCAGAGGATCCGAATGCGAGTAAGCATTGCTCCCAAGCTACCATCGGCGTCGTCATCGCGACTGCGGCTTAGCTGTCGAGGCTGTGGACCGCTTGTGGCCGCAATGACGTTCGCCTGGCATGAAACAAACGGGATGTGGCTTCCTCACCGAACATGTCAACTCCCTCTCCAAGTCCAGTCCTTGGTTTGCGGCCTCCATAGTTATGATGTCGCTGTGCTCGCTCGACTTACTCGAAGCGGCTTCAACTTCGTGAAGGTAGGAGCTGCTACGAGATGCTCGAAGCGCTCATAGCCATAAGCCGCCACCCACTACTCTGCACGCGTATACGAATTGTTGTGCCTGGCGGTTAGTACCGTATCCGCGTGGAGAACAAAGGAACAGCAACAGTATAAATAGCAACCATGGGCAACATAATGATGGCATCTGAAAATATTTTCATTATATATTATAGCCTGCTCGAAATAAGCCTTGTGTTACATTTAAATCATTTTACGATGTTATATTTCTATGGTCACACGTTTCATTCAAGTACAACCTCTTGGCTTGGAACATGGTCAAAGGCAGGTATCGCCCATAATACACCTCCTACAGCTGCACCTGGAGTATTTGGAGTATATCTCACCATTCACACTGAGAATACAAGTGAAGATACTTCGTGAGGCCAGCTTTAGACTGCTACAGCCACAGGGTAGTATCGTCAGCTTACATATATCTAGCCGCATCCGTGTAATACTCGGCCATGCCGTGAAGCGCATCCCCAGTAAGGCTGATAATATGTTGCGGCAAAGAAGCAATATAAAGTAATAATACTCCGAACGAGTATGAATGTATATATATCTCCCCAACCAATATTTACACCTATTATCACGCACTATACCCATATTATAAACATCCCAACACGCACCAGGCGCACATCACCTCGCCTTCTTGCTCTCCTCCTTCTTCTGCTTCTCCTCGCTCGCAACAATAACCTCCGTGCGGACATCGAAGGCATTGCAGATGTCATTGTACGAAACGTAGATCGCATACATCGGGATCCAGACCCATAGCGTGTTGAAGAAGAACAGGTACACCCATCTATCACGTGTTAGTCTCAAAATCCTGCCTTCGCCATCACCACGAAGGAAAACTCACGTAAAGACCCAATTGCTCGTATCCAAGCTGGGGCTTCCAGTCAACCACTCAGGCGCAAACGTCATGAACCCGCCATAGAGCTCCGCGACCGCTAGTCCGACCATCCACACGCTTGCCCTCGCATCTCCGCGCGCGATCAAAATCGCAATGTAGGCTGCAACTGGACCGGCCAAGAGCACAGTCAGAAGCTCAATGCTGACGACCGTCGCGTCGGCAGCTCCCCATCGCGAATCGGCCTGCGCGTACACTCTCCACAGAGCAGCGAAGTGGTTCTCCGGGCCGCCAAAGTTAGAGCCATAGAGACGGTCTGTGTATCCCAACCAGTTTGGCGCTGCAGACGCGAAGGGCGGCAGGGAGACGTATGTGAAGAGCGTATTGTAGAGGAAGGAGCCTTCGAAGATGAAGTGGATTAGCGCATCGAAGGTGTGCCAGATGAAGAGGAATCGAAGCGCGCAGGAAGTGCCGCGGCGCAGGCTGGCGACGGAAAGAACGTAGGCGGAGACGATGAGGACGAGGACAAGTGAGAGTGAGAGCTGTGTTGTGCGGTCCGAGAGAAGCTCCGCAACGGAGGTGGGCGGCTGAGAACTCATTGTTAGAAAACTATGCCTGTGCGATTCAAGAAGCTTGATGATAGAATAAGTACTGTAGCCGGTGAGGCGATACCGATTGTTGTGAATGGGCGGGGAAAGAAAGTACGCAGGTAAATTAGGGGTCTTGAAATACCCCAGATGGGAAGACCGCGCTAGCAATGCGAGCTGCCGCTGATAGGGGGAGCTTGGGCCAGGAGATTTCCTCTGCCGATGCACGTGCGTTCGCGGTCCACAGGCCCGCCCATGTCTCACCGAATGAACTTCAACTTCATTCCTGTCTATATAAATGATCTAATGCTAGCCATCTAAGTCATACGGCCATGTCCTAAAAATTCTAGAGGCCCAGTAGACTAGCCTCCATATCAACTCCGTAAACTAAATAAAATGCGGGACTGATAAACCATCCCCGACACGCAATCCACCATCATCCGCTACAAGGCGCCAAGTGATCCCTCAGATATTTGGCCCTCCGTGCTCAGGAGGTGCATCACGGCCCATTCGTCTATTCCAAGCCGCATTTCGTGCTTGGAGACGTCTTTCATCTGCTTCGGCTTCAGCTGCTGCGCGTCTCGCAGCAGCGCGAGCAAAGCGCCCACCTAGTCCGCCAGCAGCTGGCCGAGGATTTGGTTGTCCTTGTCCTGGACGACGAACAGGAGCAAGCGCCGGTGCAGGGCGCGGGGCGACTGGGGCGAGACGTAGGACAAGTGGACCCTCACCTTGTGCCACTGGTGGGATTGCACGATCACCCTCATGTTCGTCGTCGGCCACTGGTTCTTGTTCGGGCTCTACTACCAAACGTTGAGGTGCGGGGGGCACGTCCTCGATCGCATTTAATTGATCACCCTCATCAGGAGGATGGTTCCCGCCGGCATAGTTGTACCCGACATCGTTCCCGTCACCGCCTTCAAGCTCCCACAGCCGTTGATAGCACCCTGTTGACTCGGTATTGTAATGTTGGTATGGGTTACCCACGTCCAACCAGCTAGAGCAAAGATAACAGAAATGAGTCCCACACCGCTGGCAAATCATGTGATTGCAACCGTGAGTTTTTTGCGCAGGTACCGCGCAGGTAGGGCATGGTGTAGTGTGGAGCCTGATGTATTCTAGAGAAGCTTTGTCCTCAGCGCTGAGCTCGTTGGCATTCCGTGGCGGCCCGCACAGCACATACTCTCCATGCCAAGTCTGAAGGCAGCGGCTGCAAAATGCGAACAAACAATCTTCACAGACACGGAGAAGGTTGGCGAGGTTTGGAGGTTTGCTTGGGTCAATGGCTGCCAGCTCATCATCGGATTCTTCGTCCACCTCCTCGTCGGCAGCAGCCATTACAAAAGTGGGCGTTATTATTGGCTTCGTATGTTTTTTCGATCGCGCGGCTCCCTGGCAGAAACTTCTTGGGCAGTATACCGTGCTCTTGTCATTCTCAAGTTCGATCTTATGCCGCATGGTGACGTATCGTTTGACCATTTCGTGTTCTAATGGGATCAAAAGAAGCTCACTCGGTGCCAGAGTCACCTTCGGCTTCCGCTTCCGCCCTGATTTAGCTAGCTCATCTTCACGTCGTTTGGCACACCCGGGATCAAGGCATTTGACTGAGTCGAGGTCGCCTTCGGTAATGGCATTGTTGTAGAAGTCTTGTAAGCACTTGCGACAAAAAATGTGCCCACAGTCATCTAACTTATGGCAAACATTCCCCCGCTTCGGTTCTGTTTTTAGTCAGTAACAAATCTCCTAAACCCCACCGATTTCGTCAAGACACCTACCAAGGCAGATTCCACAATCGTAGCTCTGTCTCTCAAATTCCGCTTGCGTTGCAGATTTATCATGATCAAGAAGCTCGATTTCAAGGTCAGAAGATATTCTTAGATATTCATCCCCATCAAGTAGTCCAAACGCCCCTTGAGCAGAGTCCTGGATGTGATCGATGGACGTATATAGCACTTGGTCATGCCCCATATCCTCCCATAACTCTTCGCATTGTTTTAACAGCTCAGCTATTTTAAGGGGTGGAAGCCATCTTGGCGTCGCAGACAACTCCAATACTGGAGGCTTCTCAGCAGGGTAACCTTCAGGAAGGGTAATTCTAATGCGGATGTTGGGCAAGTATCTTAGCTGATGGACCTGGAGCCTATCGCCTTCCATGGGCGGCTTATGCGACGCATCTGTAAACACAATAGGAACCGGCTCCAAAGGCGCAACAGGTAGCTCCAAAGTGGCAGTAAACTGTTGTTTCTCGTCGATAATAAGCTCGGGAAAGATTGCTTGGAGGGCAGAAAGCTCCATAGTTCGCTCATCATCTTCATCGGCAGTGGCCATCGTAACCTTTTCCTCCGTAGCATCCGCCATTGCGAGATCGTCTGTCTAAACTGTGGCGGGACGGCATGAGGGCGGAACTGCAACCATGCAGGGCTTTAGTAGATATATATAGATGAAAGACTGAAGACTTGAAAGGGTAGTTGGAATTGGAGGCAACAAGGACGAGTTCGAGTTCGTTTCGCAGACCTAGAAGTGGCGGAACTTTCGATATTGCAGCTGTTGTGATTAGATATGCCACTATCGCTATCGTTATCCGCTTATCCGCCCACGCCCACATATTTTTTGGGGGTAGCCTTGCTCGCGAGGCTACGGCAGTTGTGTGGTTGTTAATCGATCAATTTAAGTAGGGCATAGATCTTTAGCTATTGATACATCCAGCTCGGAGTAGGCCGCTGCAATATGTCTCGGATGCCTTTGGGTGATCCCTTGGTGCAAGGCCTGCTCTAGTCTCTAGAGAAGTGGGAATAGAGGAACTTCCTCTCCAATCTGCTTAGGAGTACGGTGTCTCATACAAACCCAAATAACCAAAACTCAAAGAAAGGATACTCCGGTGAGGAATGACGATGTAAAACATTTTAAATGTGCTGCTGCCTTTTATGAGGCCAAAAGAAGTTACCTGCCTTCTCAGGGTAGCATTATATGAAAAGTGAAATGTGTGTCGGACGTTCCAGACATACTCGATCTCACAATTCTTAAAGGAGGCATTTAGTGCTGCGATCAGACATGTTTTGCTCACACATCAGGCCATAGAGTCTTCCATTCAGCTTTCATTGTTCCCTGTCGGCATGAGCTTTCGCCCGAGCTCAGCGGTCCCGGCCTCCCCGCGAATACATGCATCAATTCCAAGGGGATTGTTGGACTAACACCGTTTTTTTGTCTTTTGCCAACGAATAAAGTGGTCGCTTCTGACACCGCTCCCTTGCATGAGAACCTCTTTGGTTAGGCTACGTCTGTACATGCGCAAACCTAGATAAAATTGAAACTTTTCAGATGACCTCCTCAAAACCACTGTTGCGCATTCTGGATTGATTTGCTGTGTCAGGTCACGCGAACTTGTGGGCAAATGAAGTGCTTGTTCCGGGAAAATGTCTACACATGGTGTAGATGTACCCATGAGTGCATGATCTGGCAGGCGAGACAACCGGTATTCCCGCCGTCTTGTCTCTGCTCGTCCCCATCTGGAACAAGGTTGGTCTACCCTTCCCAAAAGAACTATATGCGACCAACCTCAGACTGATTCTGGCATGTGCGTCGAAATAAAGGCGCATTTCAGCTACACGCCAGTTAATGGCCCAAGGGGGGAGGGGGATTTTCCTATAAAAAAAAGGAAAATATAGAAAATTCTAGCGAAATTTAAACTGCAATATTATTAGGCTTGGATTATCTTCTCATGGCGACCGCTTTGCCATTCCCACCACCAGACCCTTTTCAACACCAGCCCAAGAACAGCAGAGAAGTTGCGAACAAAACACAGGATGCTTGGGTGCCAAATGCGGGGAAAGAAAAGGCTCGACGGGTGTAACGGATGGGTGTCTCTTCCGCCGCGCTACTGCATGTGGGCACAGTCGAGGCCGCTGGATCGGCGTAAACAGGGGTATTTTTACTGTACCAGACTAGGTATAAGGCCTGTCAGCAAGGCCGAATTGATAGTGCGTCCGAAGCCCTGCTAGAGTAATATCTGGGATGTACACTTTTCCCAAAATACGGGAATACTTTGGTATGGACGGTATTGACATTGGTAGCTCTATTACAGTACCACTATATGGTTGCAGTATGCCCATGGCGAGGCGGGGGGAGGTGGAGCCGACTGTTTCTCTATATGCATAAGCAGCACGACCTAATTATTATTTGGGCTTCGACAAATCGCAGCTTCGAAATTGATTTGTATAATTTTTGTGAGTGAAACCGTCCTCTGTCTGTGGCCAGGCCTGGGATTGCAAAGAGCAACGGCGCGAAGTACACCGTTCGGAAATTTGATGATCTCGCCCTGGGCCAAAAATAACGGCAGTTTTTATGAAATTCGAAAGAAATATTCGATTCGCGCCTTGTAGATCCAGCTGGGAGTCTCACGAGTCCCCGCCGCTGAGAATAGCATACCGCCAGGGGTTAGTCAACAAATCGGATGCAACTACGTCCGATAATCACAATATTTCTCTGAGCGTACAATTGGCGCTGCAAAATATTGTCGAATAATAGACCCGCTAGCTTCGTCAACAAGAGCATGAAATGGCTAAATGACCAACGTACCGAATGGAGTCGCCCGTCAGGGTCTGCATAGTGCTCCGCATTTCGAAGCTCAGCGGATCATCGAAGTATGTACGGCGCGGACAACACAGTGCATGGAGCGGACCGTTGGGCGCGGGGGGAGAGACAGACTCAAAGGCCCTGATCCCCCAGGACCGACTTACTACCCCCACCGCAAAATGAGTCGTTTTAGTCGACTCGTACTCTGCCCCAGTGATCGCAATAGCCCGTATCCATGAGAAGCACGGGGATTGTCGAGATTAATTGGCATGGATTATCAAGCTTGGGAACGGCACAGGCCTCTCCTCGTTCGCTCTTACAGGCCTGGTCAGGGCCTCCGCAGGCGCCGCCAAGATACGCCACTCAACGGTGGACAAATTTCTGTCAACAAAACTGTCTCGAGCGCAGTTGGCGGCACTTGTAAAAAGGGGCTTGTACAATTTGGGGATTTGCCGATTTGGCCTCCGAGACTCATATCAGCGCCGGCATTGCATCGCCGAGAGTATTGAGTCTCTCGATCGCCACGCCGGATTGCTACAACAGAAATTCCATCAACGCGTTCGGCCCCCAAAGCTACGTTAGTGCTCGAATAATGGTACTCAAATGATCGAGAGCCCATGCATGTGGAGTTGAGTACATCGGTACCAATAATCTAGGTGCCAAATTGGACACATCTCCACACCAGGAAGGCGCCAGGGGCATCCAAAAAGCTGTCGGTATGACCCCACCCCGGCATCCGGTCTTTGGACCATTTTGCCAAGCAATATGCACTGGCACAATAATCCATTTACAACACGTCTCACCTCAGGCCCATCATCTACCGATCGATCCCTTAAACGTGTCTTTGGTGGTACTAAAACCGACGTTTCTCCGCTCATACCTGGGCGCCTTTGGGCCGTTGTTTCTGAGTTGTGTCAACGGAGCTCGGTGATGAGGAGCTCCCTGTCAATATCGAAGCCTTGATCGTCTCTTGCCTCGATAATGTCCCAGCTCGGGCACTAACACTCTTCCGTCGACCTGTAATAACTGAACACCGCGCTTGCTAGGGTTTTTGCACTACTGATTCTCTTTTTCATGCCTCTTGAGAGGGATAGCGCCACGTGCTATCCCTGTTCGGGGCATACGTACTTTCAGACGAGAAACCCAGGCCAATTGTGGTTGAAGCGTTCCCAGGCCTTCTGGGCGCCGTGTAGTCCGGTCCTAGGTACCGCTACTCTAGCCTATCCTCGCTGTTCCGGAGATACGAAGACTGTCATCTGTGCCTGGTGGGCCGTTCTTATGTCAGGAATCGTTGCTAATAGTGAGGAACAGGGCCCATCATCCCTTCGAGAATGTGGACGCTTAAGTGGGTAACAGGCATTGCGCATCACTGCGAAAACCGTTTTGAGGGTTGGAAGAGATTGTCGTACTCTCAGCGGGGAATTTGGTAATTCACAATATCTGGGGAATGGCCAATATCGGCACATTACCATGGAAGCAGTCTTGCGCGACCTTCCGCAATACCGATATCAATATGCATTGTTCTCTGGGGCCCCTCCCCTTTTTTACTCTTTCAATTTAAAGGATAAGAGTAATGTCCCGCCAGATAGCATTACAGACGTCAAGCAAGATATAATAGCTCGAGCCACTTCATTTTCTTCTCGTTGCTCCAGCGGTCAATTTGGTTTCCATCTCCTGTTTAGTTTTTGTCTTTCCAATCCCCCCCCCGCCACTCGTTGTCTGAATACATCTTGCGATTGATCCCTGGCGGCTAGAGTTGCCACTGGCTTGCACAGTAGTAGCCTGTGCCCAGACACCCCCCCATCACCGCTCCAGCTGTTGTTACTTAATTCCAGAGTGCCGGCACGCCTCATCCGGGACTTCCCTTCCACCTAAAACAGTGTGGAGCTCCCATTCAAGCTTCTCCAATGTCATTGTTATGCTTAGGTATCTAGCCTCCTCTTTCTTTCCACGTTTCCTGCTCTTTGCCCGCCTTGCTAGTTAGGGTTTGCCCGATAGTGTCCTACCCATTTCAAGACATGTGCGGGCATCATTCACAGCATTCTCACTTACGATGGAAGATATAAAACCAGAGGAGCCTGGATCGACAGGAACTTCGTTATGGAATGGATATCGAGTCCCACCCCCCGCGCCGATGTCGCGACTCTCTCATCATTACGAGCAGGGTGCTCCAGGCCCTGGACCACAGGAAACACTGTACAGCAGCAGCACAAAGGATAATTATAACCCATCTACTCAGTACCATCAATCTCAGCCACAATCTCTGCCGCAGAATGGCTTGCAACCACGCCGGGGCAGCGAGTCTCTTGCCGTTTTTGGAGGCTCCAAGTTGAATTCGGGATTGACTTCCCATCGTAGCTATCCAAGCCTCAAGAGGCCGTTTGAATCTTTCGAAGAGCACCCATACGCCAATGTTGGCTCTTCGCTGCACGAAAGCATACCAGAGTTTGACGACTCTGCGAAACCGACGATTCAATCCGATCATCGCCTACTGTCGTTTGAACCGTTGCCACACGGGCATACGGTCTTGGACCAGTATGGGGGGCCAGCCAAACTCGATGTTGTTGCCCAAATACATGGCATGTTCTTTTTATCTGAGATAGCGACTCATACTGGCGAAAACATTACCATACAGCCAGAGCTCACCTGCTACAGGCGAAACCTCTTCCAGATATCAGGTTCTATAACGTGCCCAGCAGGGCAACTGTCTGTTGTTACTGGCCATGGCGAGTCCGTGGCCATTGTATCGCATGAAATTGCAATATCTGCTACAGAGTCTGTGGATGGACACGTTATCCGATTGATTGTTATCCCGTGGAAGACCCCACCAGCAAATTCTCCAGATCTCCCATCTGGGCAAGAACAGGAGCCAGCAGCCATACCAATCGACAGTCTTGGGAGTGAAGACAAGAACAGTGAGACAGTCTCCCAACAAATCGCATGGAGAAGGCTTCAGTTCCGTGTTGCAACGGCCAATAATGGTCGTAGGAAAGAGCTACAGCAACATTTTGTATTGCGCCTAAAACTAATATCCACGCTGGCCGATGGATCTAGAGTGTGCACTGTCGAATCGACAACGGCGCCTATTGTTGTGCGTGGACGAAGCCCGAGGAATTTCCAAGCCAGAAAAGAAATACCGCTGGTGGGATCATCAGCTTCGCCCAGGGGTCATAATTCCCGCACATCTCCTTCCCAGAAGAAGGACTTCTCGATTCCAGAGAGACCTGGCGTTGCGAAGCCTACGATGACGGACTTGCCGAAGCGCCCATTCCAGTTCGACACTGGTAACTTTCCGCCATCTCCTCTAATTATCCGCGGCGGGTGAGTAACATTGCATAATAAATGTAGAAACTGTGTGCTGACAGGATTGATAGCTATCCGCAGTGGAATGAACCACAACAGCACCCTGGGCACGGCGCACCTGCAGCGGCGCCGTTTCCACAACCAAACAACAGCATGCCCACATACCACAACGAACCCCAGAGAATCCATGCAGTTCAGAACCCACCCTCGCACCATGGACTCCCAGAACAAACTTCAACGATTGAGTCTTCATCGAGACACTTCTACTCGCCGCCGACTTCGTCACCTGCTCAATTTGACCCAAACCCGCGTCCGATGAAGTCTCCACGACATACCGAAATGTCCCAGAACCCGTTGTATCAACCTTTCGAAGCTTCGTATGGAAATAACCTTACGGGAAACAGTGCAAACCGCCTGTACTACCCCCATGCGCCAGCTCCACAGCCATGGTCAGGCACTGAGCCCGATGGGTCAAGCTATAGCACGGCGATGCACCTGCCACCTCAGCAACCACCGCAGCATCCACCTCAGCAGCCACCCCATCAAACAGAACACCAGCGACAGCCATCCCAAGATTACAACTTTGGTTCAGAAACATATGCGGACGCGAGAGGTGACACCCAGAATATCGGATACACATGGAGCGCTGCGGGCTGAATTATAATATGCCACATTCCAAACATTCAATTACGAGAAAAACACGAGTACGAGCCACGATATACCCTTTGTACCATAGCTGGTTAGCTATCTACTGCCAAATTAGCGTTTTGACGTCCGTTCTTCGTTTTGTTATATAATCTTCTTGTTCCTCGCCATTTCTCATTTTGTAAGCGATGATATAACTTGGAGATGCGAGCATTGTCCAGACTCGGAGTTATATCGGCATACAAGTCGAAAGGGGAAGGGGATTTGGGGGGGGAGAGCAGGAGCACGGCGTATTGCCAATTATCATTTTTTTGACGAATCTGTGTCCAGGTTAAAACCGCCTGTTCATCTTAGGGTCCGGTATGGAAGTTGCGGAGGAAGTATTTCATTATACCCGTGATAAGGCAAATATAGCATATGCAGAAACTCCAAGACAAACTTTGCATACCCACAGAACAATATATCATATTCATGTAGAGTGATTTGCCTGTTGTGGCTCGTTGTGTTAGAAACAGCCTCCAATTAAAGTGGTTTTTATGAGTTTATTTTCTTAAATAGCTGGAAGTGAAATACGAAAAGAAATTATTTTATTATTATTCAGGCTGTAGTCTTTTAAACCCCGCATCAATTTACTGAGCATTAGGTGCAGTGAGTGCCCGGTCGATTAATTACTGAAATCGGCGCTTGAGCGGGAAGGCTAGGCTTAGGCCGTATTTGGCGCGGCTGCTTAAAATTGTAGCCTCGTGGGGAACTTTGCCCATCAAGGACGTAATCGGCTGGGAAAAACTCCCATACCCAACAATTTCTACGGCTTGCGCCGTCAATCCAGATACCTGGCATTGAACACTCAGGAAAGGCACCATGTTTGACCTGCCCGATGCGAAGCGGTATGTGATCAAACTCAAATTCCATGGAAAAACTAGACGCGGCTGATCTGACATACATCTAGCGTTCGTCGCGACGACCTGTACAACTCTGACGACGGCGGCAATGAAGAAGCCGCTTCACCGATAGATGACTCTCGTGCAAAGCATCTTCAAGATCAACTCGCACAACTCTATGGCCCCATAACCATCCCGGCGCAAGACCCTGTCGCCCCTGGTGGCGCAGAACCCTCCCCAGATGCCCCACCAGCTGAGGCAGAAGACGAGACATTCGAATTCAGACTATTCGCTCCCACTGCTAAAGCAGCCGCCCCAAATACCGACACATCATCTACACCTGAAGTAGCACCTACCCAACGCATCATACTATCCAACTCAGACGATGAAGATGTAGGCGATGGCGCGTTTACAGTACCACACAGGAGGCTGAGCTGGTATATCGCTACGCCAGCCACCGGAACGAGGAAGGCACAGTTTGAAGAGGCAGCTGTGAGTGCAGAGACGGTGCGGCGGGAAAGCGAGCAAAGGGCATGGGCGCTAGAAAAGCCGTGGAGGGTAACAATTATACGGACTGGCTCAACACCAATTTCACAGTCGGCGGCTGCGCCGTCCGCTAAGTCAATTGATGCGCAGGCTGTCGACGGAGATGGGAAGACTAAAAGGACGAAACCAAATAAAAGGCAGCGCATTGTGATTAGGATAAGAGAACGAGCTCTTTCTGAGAAGTTAGAAGCAGAGAGGCTGCGGCGTGCAAGGGAGGAGGAAGAAAAAGCGAGTAGAGGTGCCGAGGATGCCGAGAAGAGGACAGCGCGGAATAGAGAGAGAAAGATAAAGAGGAGAGAGAGGGAGAAGAGGAAGAAGGCAGCAGCAGCCTCTGGGATGCCTGAACTACCCGGGGAGGCCGACAGTGGAAGTGATGCCGACTAAGTAGAGAGCTGATTACAATGCGAAACAATTAAAATATAATTGACGAACTATACATAAATCTTTTAATATGGTATTGAGTGTGTCTAGCTTCCAAATTTTACAGCAAGTATACAGTTCAGTATTTTACAATTATACCACAAAATTTACCGTCTTCCCACCCTTGACGACAATAACCTTCTTCGCCCCCTTAAGCTTCTCCACAAGAGGATTACTGCTTGCCTGAGTCGTTATTTTGTCTACAATCCAATCCTTCAAAACATCTCTCTTCAGCTCACCGCTTGGAGTCTCGATTTCTAACGTGAATTTCAGCTTCCCGTTGACTTGCACCGCACACACGTGACGGCTGCTCTTCAAACTCTCTGCTGTGCCATCTTCCACTGGGAAAGCCTCCATGAACACCGATGGAGCAGACGTGGAGTCATGCAGGATTTGCCATGACTCCTCAGAGAATGCTGGCGTGATGGGCGCCAGCATCTTGACTAGCGTTGCAAGTGCGTGGATCTGAATAGGTGAGGACTCTGGGAGGTCGAGAACAGTATTAGTTAAGCTCATTAGGTCGGACACGACTGTATTGAGCGCATATGTCTTCGACAGCGATTCAGTGATGGAAGTTATCGTATTCTGAACAGCTAGCCAGGCGGCCGCTTCTTGATCTCGGAGTCCCGACGACGTGGGATCGCTAGTCTTGTTGCTAAAGTATACTTTAGGATCTGATGGCAGCGAGGAAAGGACACCGCGGTTGAGCTCCATCCTGTCATGTAGGCGACGCAGCCAGCGAGTTACACCCGATATCTTCCCCTCATCCCACTCGAGAACGTCTGTGGGTGGTGCTTGGAATAGCATATGGGCGCGGGTCGCATCGGCACCGTATTTTTCGGTACACGTGGAGGGGTCAACACCATTGAACTTTGACTTCGACATCTTCTCATACGTAACATTTGCTGCCTGGCCCGTTGCTATGATGACGGGCTTGGTGGGATTCTCCATGTTCACTTCCTCAGGCTTCAGGAATCTTCCCGTTGATGGGTCCGTGCAAGTCTTTCCGTGAACCATGCCTTGTGTGAGAAGCTGCTTAAAGGGCTCCCCAAGCTCCAGAGCGCCGGTTGGCCAGAGTGAAGTAGTCGACAAGAATTTTGTGATGAACCGCGCATATAATAAATGTAAAATGGCATGCTCAACGCCGCCAATGTACAAGTCCACTGGCATAGTTGAATCAGCACTCTCTGCCGAGAAGGGACTCTGTGTATTGTGCGGGTCTGTGAATCTCATGAAATACCAGCTTGAATCAACAAATGTATCCATGGTGTCGGTATCACGTTTAGCTGCGTGGCCACATTCCGGGCAAGGCGTGTTGACCCAATCATGCGCCTCTTCGAGCGGATTCCCAGCTTTACCACGTAACCAATGCCCTTCGACAGAAGGTAATGTGACTGGCAACTGGTCAACTGGTACTGGAACAGGGCCACACGATTCGCAATGAACGATGGGGATAGGGGTGCCCCAATAACGTTGCCGACTAACGAGCCAATCCCGAAGTCGCCATGTTTCTGTTGGTTTGGCGACTTCTCCATTATCAGCAAGAAGCTTGACGAGGGCATCCCCTGCTTCGGTAGACGTCTTTCCGGCATATTCGCCACAGGCATCAGTCAAAATGCCAGGATGGATAAATGGCTCTGACGTTGAGGAGCTGGATGCTACCGCTTCTGGCTCCGACTCTGATCGAATAACAACCCGGACAGCTTCTTCCGAGTTTTGCTTCCAGAATCCAAAATCTCGATTATCGTGCCCTGGCACACCCATAACGGCACCATGACCATAATCACCAAGCACGTATGGAGCCACGTAGATTGGTACGGAGGCTTTTGTTGCGTCGGGGGTTTTTGGATCAAAGGCTAGAGGGTTGATGGCCCGTACAGACGGGAGTAGGTAGCCCGCTTTTGAGTCGGCCGCTAATGTTGGTAAGGCCTCTAAGAACTTTTGCAGCTTATCGTCTGTCTTGGCGAGCTCGATAACTAAGGGGTGATTGGAGGATAGTGCGAGGTATTGGACACCAAATAATGTGTCCGGTCGAGTTGTAAATGCTTGGATGCCTTCATGGTTCTGCTTGTCAAACGAAAGCACGGGAAAGCGCACCTGGGCACCTTTTGATCTCCCCAACCAGTTCTTTTGCATTGAAACCACCCGCTCAGGCCAGCGCCCGTTTTTTGCAAGGACGTCCAGATCGCCCAACAAAGATTCCCTGAATTCTGATATTTTGAAGAACCATTGTTTCAGCATTCTCTTCTCCACTTTGGCGCCTGATCGCCACGAGAGCCCATTGGAGTCGACTTGCTCGTTTGCTAGAACCGTTTTATCAACAGGGTCCCAGTTGACCATGCTCTCCGCTTGGTAGGCAAGGCCGCGTTCATGAAGCATGAGAAATATACGCTGGGTATGCTTATAAAACTCCGGGTCGCAAGTCGCTAGTTCCTGGAGTCGAATGGTTAGATACAGTCTAGTATGCGTTGTAGATGAGACTTACTCTGCTCCAATCCCAGCTTCCATTCATCGCCTTCAACTGGCCCTTCATTTTCGCAATATTATCTTTTGTCCAGAGAGCAGGGTCAATTCCCCGTTCGATAGCTGCATTCTCTGCTGGAAGCCCAAATGCGTCCCATCCTATGGGGAGTAGAACATTATAGCCTTGCATTCGCCGAAAACGTGCCAGCACGTCTGGTATGGTATAATTGCGGAAATGCCCCAGGTGGAGATTTCCAGACGGGTATGGAAACATTGGCAAAATATACATCTTCTTCTCATCTTCCAAGGGTGCCGTCACCAGGTCCTCCTTTTCGCCCCATATGTGTTGCCATTTCTTGTCCAGGGCGACTAAATCAAACTTCGAAGCATGGGCGTATGTCCTCTGGAAAGCAAGAGTACTATTACCGACTGGGTTGAAGCCTGAGCTCCGCGTTGGCGTTGGCAACTGCTTGCCATGGTAGCGCCATAATGTTGGCTGGGGCCGATTCCGGCCAATTCGAGATATCAGGGCCTTGCGCATTCTTTTCGCTCACGCATTGCGGCGCTTGGTCGTTGTTGTTGGGTTGCCGCTGTCAATAATTTGAGGACCGGCCAGCCTTGTAAGTTCCGCGCCTTCAAAGCACGGACCACTCTTAGTGGCCAAGGGCGGCACAAGCCCGCTATCCATATCTGGTAATTCAAAAGGGTCTCGATCAAGGCACGCTGCAAGAACAAAACAATACAACGCTCTTTGCTCGAATCGACTCGACGCGCCCACTTCAACAAATTGGAAACTCGACCGAATTTATTTGCTTCGGCTACATACATCGATCTACACGCACACAACATGAATGGTGTATGATTGGGACGCCAGCAAGACCTTCTAGGTCAACCTTTACATATCCACAAACGCGATGTCTCGATACACACAAGTAAACTACGATACCCGCGACTCTCTTGAGCTTGCATCACTTGCCTCATCTTCGCCAGATGGCCGCGCCTCCACAGATTCGAGCTCGTCACAAGGCGTCTCCTCCTCGCGGAAGCTCTCGCTGGAAGCCGAAGACCCCTTAGATTCACACAACGCCGCGGCAGATGGCAGACCCACGGGGCACAATAGGACATTCTCTACGTCATCCGCTTTCGAATTCACGTCGAACCTCTTCCCATTATCGTCGACCACTGCTAGTGGATATGCTCGAATAGGAGAGGCAATAGCACCGTCTGGCCCGGGGACGGGGCTTGGCGGGGTATCATTGGAGAAGCACAAGACTTTAACATACTTGAACGGGCTATCACTGATAGTTGGCTTAATTATTGGGTCGGGGATTTTCTCTTCGCCCGGCCTGGTCATCACCAGAGCGGGCTCGCCTGGAGCATCTCTGATTGTTTGGGTGATCGCCGGAGTTCTGGCATGGACGGGGGCAGCCAGTTATGCCGAATTAGGAGGCGCAATACCACTCAATGGGGGCCCACAAGTTTATCTGTCAAAGATATTTGGAGAGCTGTTTGGGTTTTTGTTTACATGGTGTGCTGTGGTGGTGATGAAACCGGGTTCAACCGCCATTATTTCCATCATTTTTGGGGAATACCTGGTGCGCGCGGTTGTTGGTGCAGAAGCAGAGAGTATCAATCCGTGGATTAACAAAGGCGTTGCGTTGACTGGGCTGTTTTTGGTAACATTCATGAATTGCCTATCAACGAAGCTGGGAACACGTATTGGGGACATGTTTATGTTCTTGAAGTTTATTGCATTACTTGGTGTTACGATTATTGGGATCGTTGTGGCCATTACCGGGTACTCTTCATCAGGAGAAGCAAACCGCGACTGGAAAACCCGTGGATGGTTTGAGGGCACGAGTACAGATGTTTCTTCATGGGCCGTTGCTCTATATTCAGGGTTATGGGCCTTCGATGGCTGGGACAATGTAGGTTTTTCAGCTCCCGAACCAAATCAGCAAACACTAATCATAATAGACAAATTATGTTGTCGGAGAGTATCGTAACCCGGGAAGAGACCTTCCTCGAGTTATACATACTGCAATGCCGATGGTTATCGTGTGTTACCTGCTGGCCAACGTTGCGTACTTCTTCGTTCTTCCTCTGGACGCCATCAAGTCCACTAATACCGTGGCCGTTCTCTTCGGTGCCAAGGTGTTTGGCACCGTAGGTTCTCTGGTCCTCTCCCTTATCGTCAGTGCGTCCTGCCTCGGTGCGCTTAATGCCACCGCCTTCACCGGTGGCCGGCTGGTCTACGCTGCCGGAAAAGAAGGATATCTTCCATCTATTCTAGGCAAGGTTGGTGTGGGAAACCAGGCCGAACATCAATCGCTGTCGACGCTGCGGACGCAATCTTGGTTCTCAAAGAAGTTGGCCCGCCTATTTGGCGACAGCGAGACGGGGTTGTTTTTTACACCCGTCAACGCGCTGGTGTTCAACGCGGCCACTGCAGTCGTATATATTATCATGGGCGATTTCAGCACTCTTCTGACTTTCTACGGCGTTGCGGGGTACTCATTCTACTTTTTGACTGTCCTTGGCCTAATCGTTCTGAGGGTCAGAGAGCCACATCTGGAACGTCCATATAAGACCTGGATAAGCACACCCATAATCTTTTGCTGTGTAAGTCTGTTTTTACTGAGCAGGGCTGTATTTGCTGAGCCGCTGCAAACCCTTATTGTTGCTGCATTTGTGGCTGTAGGGATTCCGATATATTACTGGCGCATACGGGGTAGAGATCAAGTGTCTCGCAGGCAAAGCGAAAATGGGGAAAGACCGTGGTGGAAGTTCTGGAAACGCTAAAAATAACGAAGATAATTGTACTGTACTATACTCTTATACCCATAGACCATCTCATGGACGCAACCATACGTCTGTTGTCATATTAAAAGATCATTGAGTGTGCGATCATTGAATGGAGCAGACAGCGCCCACGTGATATGATTTTCAACCCCTCTACAAGACATGGGCGGCAGCCGTCAATACATGGTCTTCGGCATCCTACAAGTTTCATTGCCGAATAGCAAAATGTATCATCTCGACTTTTTGTTCCATTGCCTTGTCCCTGTCGGTGATCAATTGTGGTCTGAGCGTCTTGTCTCACACCTATGCGTTGCCGTGAGCCCCGACCAACTGCGACACCTTGGGTTTGAAGTTCCGGGGCACCTCGCCATGGCTCTCCGCACCCAAGTAGGAGCTCGTCCACAGTCGACATGCAGGTATCCGCAGAGCCGATATGGCTATAGCTTAACAATTTTTGCTCTGTTGTAGATTCAAGGATTTTCCCCTGCTAGTGCCGACTGCCATTACCACGTCATATCGCACATAATGACTGACCTTACGGCCCAGTAATCGATGGGTGGCATTTGCATTTCGATAGCAAACTCAGGGCTGCCTCTGCAACCAAACCAGAAGCTTCCCAGGAGAACCGGCCTGAATAAAGATAAATTACAATAGATTGCTTGTGCATGAACTGCGGACCAAGGCCAAGCCGGAGACAACGCTCTGATCCTGTCTGGAGTTCAGACGACCAAGGACTTTCGGGCAGTATGAGACACGGTCACGTTTCGGAATCACCCCGAACAACCACAATCTTGACAAACTCGAGACTCACAACGTTGAAGACCTTGAGTAGCCACGGTGCCAGTGCCCCATGAATGACCATCCGCGTGGTCTGGGCTTATCGACGCGCACAGAGAAACACTTCGCCCATGATGAGACACGCGAAGGCGTCAAGGTGGCGTCAGCCACGGACTATCAGATAGATTGTTGGATGGAATGCGACCAAAAGTTTGGATGTATTCCGCGCTATTCTATGTTTGGGGCAAAAAAAAACCCTTGGAAACTCCATCCCAGGCCTTTTTGGGGGACAATAGCACACGGTGGGCTGGAAGATCCTCCCCAACCTGTCCCACCCCGCCCACGTCGAAAACCGTGCCACGGCGATGGAAAAGGGCAGGCTCGGATTTTGAGTGACCCGTGTGCAGGACCCTCGAACTGATTCTATCGTCATAGCCCCCTTGCCACAGTTTCGTTCTTATAATGCATTACTCCCATATGCCCGCGAGGGTACACAGCCTGGTGCTCTACATTCTTTTCGTTGGCGACCTTCTGTCGGCTTCATTTCTTTAATTGACATTGGTCATCTTTTCTGCTGGCTCAGACTTTCGTTTCTTGTTACATTTTATCTTCGTCAATTGGACCACTTCTCCTCGGACAATATCCCGATCTTGATATCACTGCTGCTAGTCCTCTTTACTCTCCATGACAGCTACAACACACATTGCTCTGATGGTCTTCACAAACGGCACTACCCTTCACCGTTAGGCCAGTCACCAAAAGGATCACATCTCGACTCGGCTTCAACATGGTGGATGCAATATCTTGGATAGAAAGAAGGGCTAGCGATGCGATCGCAATACAGATATGGCAGGCACAGATGGGAGAAGGCAGTGACCAAACAGACGCACAGAGACTGATATCAAGCCTTGTTTTCGAGAACAGCAAGTCTGTTCGTACATCCACAATCATTTTAGCATCATTCAACGGCGTCGCCGCTTTTGCCACGGCGTTCAGCATACTTTACGACTGTTACTGTACCTCCAAACGCTATGGGAGCGCTTCGAATTCAAGGTATGGCTTTCAGAACACTCCCTAGATATACTTGGCTCACATCTGTTGTAGGAAGTTTTTTCTTTGGGCGATGCACCCCGCAGAGACATTTCCACTTGTGCTCGCGTTGGGTATAGTCGTTCAGGGAGTTATTTTTGCAGTTGCTCAAAGCTATGGTCTCGAGTCCTTGATGATTGATAGCTGCAGTACTATTGCACAATTTGTGTTTCCGGGTGAGTTACCAAGCTGCCACTGTAAGACTGTTGCTGATAGCTCTAGCAATATTTCTACCTTCCTATATTCATATAGTTTTTGGTGTCGAGTGTGCTATACGATCGCTACGAAAGGAACCTTTTAAGCCGAGAGGCAGATACGACGTACCAATATGCATATCTGTCATTGTCTTGATGACTATTGGCAGCTGGATACCAACACAGATTGACAAGCAGCCAAACCATTGCTTCGCGTCGCTGATGTGGTTTGTGACAAACTTTGGCGTCGCTGGACTCGTTATCCTCTGTACTATCGCTTTTTTTGCTATTTCTAGTTCAGTCGTTATCTTTTACCGCTTGGCAACACATAAGGCGATTGACCAACACCAGAGGATTGCGGCATCTCGGGTGGTCTACTATCTCATCTTAAAACTCGTTGGACTGGTGAGTAGGCCCTATTCAATAACATGGGACTATCTAACGACCTTTAGGCATTTGTAACACCTTGGTTTGTCAAAATGACAATAAAAGAACCAACCATTCTCACAGCCATGATTGCAACGGTGGTTTTGAACCTCGTTGGGCTCATGACGGGAGTTTTGCAATTGTTCCTGAGAGCAAACACTGCGACAACGTCCTTTCGACCCAAAGGAACTCCGGGTTGGAGCGGAAAGAAGCACGAGATTAGGATGTGGGGGCCCAACGATCTCGGATTCGGTGGACACATTCTACAACCATTATCTGGGCCCCGAAGTCCCGTATCTTCCACTATTGAAGGAGGCTATCTCCACGAAAAGCACTGGCCATCAGCATCGGAACCGTCACAAAGCCCTATTCGTTATGACATTAAAGCAAAAGATACCAAATTATCTTTCAGCAACCCATCTCCGGTCACACCCACGGGGCTCCCGTCGAGGCCGAATCAAAATATTACCAGTGGATCTTCACCGTCTCGGCAGCAGAGACACAAGCAATCTCAGTCATACTCGCTATTCCCAAATGAGGAAGCATCTGCAAGCCCGTCTCGCTCACAAGAACCAAGCTCCATGATTTCAACCACTCAGCTTCCGTCCACTACTTTCACATTACCGCCACAAATAAATGTCAACCCCTTGGCCGATCTTCAACCCCCACCATCATTGTTTGTACCGCGAGGACACAGGAGAGACTCATCTATGGTTTCTTCTGCGACAGTACAGATTGGGCTTCGTCTAACATATATGGACGAAGAACCATGTCCATTACTGACAGACGCCCAGAAGGCAGCACATGCCCAAAATACAAATTCAAAATTACCACCTAGGTCTAAATCACCTGCGCTGCAGGTCCAGACCCAAAACTTGCCGTCACTTCAGTTGCAGCTGGGAAATGAACGTCTGTCACCTGAAGAGAAAGCAGCTAGGATGAAAACGCTACCCCCGGTACCGCGACCTAATGAAGGGCGCATGACGGAAAGCGTCTCCAATGACTCCGAGAAAAACGAGCCGCGGTTATCTCCCACGGTGTACATGCCACCGAATAGGTCAAATACCGGTAGTACAAAAAAGAAACCCGCTGCAGAACAGGATGACAAACCGACGATAGGTAAATCAAATTGGATATGAGTATTATGAGTTATGGCGGCCTTCGATTCTTTTGGGAGTATATAGGGGGTAACAAGGAGATCATTGAATTGGTGCACTATTGGGTCTATATAGGAATGCGGAGTTTCCACTTCGCATGCCACGGCTGTGGTCGGATACTGGGTATGATGAACAGATTCATGGGTGTAAATAAGTGTAAAATGTAACGGCATGAGAATTGGAATTGTTGGACGCTCTTGTATGGAACTTAACGGCATTCGGACAATCGTTTCATGGGGATTGGCAACATTTCGAAATCTCTGTGGTTCATATGATGTATGCATATCCAAATTTGGTCTGTGAAATCCACAACCGACGGTTTGATATATACTTCACTCTCATTTCAAGAAACTGGCACCATCAGTCGATCGATATCTGCCACTTTAAGGAGTTAGCAAGGCTTAAACTCCTATGACGACTGGCTGTGCCTACCGTATCCACCATTATACGCCTCAAATTTAATCACATTCGCCGAACCGCTGTTCAATGGCACAGTTAATACTGACGTCGCTGGCGTATTACCATCTGGGGATGGTAAAAATGCGATTATGTTCGACACGCCGTTGACTATCACATTCCCGTATCTCTGTATCTTGTCTCCATTCGCATAGTGGATCCTGATAGTCGTCGTCGTAGAACTCGTGCTTGAAATGGCAGGGAATGTTAATGAACCGCCGGATGAACCTCCTATGTACCCGATAGTTTTGCTTCCCGAGCACCCAGAGCAAGTTACGGCTTTGGCACCGCCTGCGAGAGTATTGGAGCTGGCTTCAGCTTCGGGGGATGTTTCTGAAGGGCCTGCAGACCAGGTTCCTGCGGATGGATTGATCACCCAATTGACCCTATTGGACTGTTGATGTGTCAGATATATTAGATGACATTTTGAAGGAGTCGTAGGACGCTACCATTGAGGCGGTTGTGCCCGAAATTGTCAAGGGCAGCCAGACATAGGTAGATCTCATGAGGTTGCTAGAGACCCAACGATCGCCCATATACCTCGTACGAATTAGTGATGGAGCGCATGGCTACACTTTGGGAACATACATGACAACTCCATTTATAGAAACCACGGCAGTAGTTTGGGAGTTGTAAGTATTAGATCCAGAATCTGCAAACGTTTTCCATGCCGCCCATGGGCCGCTGAGGCTAGTTGCTGTGGTGTACACATTGTCATTTGCATCTAACAAAATGATGAGCATGGTGCAACAGATATTTATGAAGTATTCTCACCCCATCCTATAATTTTTATTAGCATTTATAGTTTTTAGGGACGAAGATAGGAATGGAAAACCGACCTGTTAGATGCGAAGCAAACATAAAATACGTGCTGCCGGACTTGTAAATTGCTGGCGATTCATAGCTGCCAAAGGTGTAGACCTCGGATGCTACGCTCAGATAATCAGAAGATAGTTTATCAATTCTTAGCCCGCTTGCGCGCTGGAGAAAAGGTTAGAGCGTAGCTACAAATGTATCAGGTGGTGCTTACATCTTCAGTTAGAAGGTAGGCGGTTCCATCGGTATCTATATCCATCAGCTGTGAAGCAGCAACTTTGAGATATGGTTGTTCACAAACCCTTGAAAAGATTAATATCTCTAGATTGATGGCCAAGAGGTTGCGAAGAGCCACTACAGTGGTGGTGTGTCAGTCTCTTCTTTCCACCGGTTGTAGAGAGGATATATGTCTTACAGATATGTATAGTCACCGCAAACGGAAGACGATGTAGCAACTCCAGCTTTTGCTTCCCCGTACGAGCTGGAATCGATATGCAACCACATGACATATTTAGACGTGGCAGAGTTGTAGATGACATGCGGTCTTTCCACAACACGGCTCGGACCTAATTCTCCAGAAGCCTGCAGAGTTAAAAGTTCATTTACGAAGGTCCATTGAACAAGGTCCTTTGGTCGAGTTAGCATGGCTTCATAAGGAGGAATTAATTATTGTCGCATACAGTACTAGAGTAGCAATTGATTGATTGGAAGGAACTCCCATCAAGCTTATTCTCTCCAATCAAGTAATATGTTGAGCCATCCTGTATAATTTCTGCGGGAGTTCAGTATCTAACGTGTAGGGTATACGATGGTCCCTCACCTCCTCCATGAGCTTGCACATGCTGATTTGTCCCCTTCGCGGTCCATGTTGATCCTGGGATCTATAGCACCCATCAATCACCAACCTTTGCTATTGGGTGGCATGGCATACAATCTGGAGGGTGGCCGATGCCACGTTCATACACAGCACAGCACCTAGCGCAAAGAGTAATAGCATAATGGGCAGTTACGTTTCGAAATTTGGATAACTCGGCGGTTCCGTGGTGTGGGAGAAGCCCGCTTCTTATAACTCCAACGGCCTCGGAAGATCTTTTCCATATTGAAATCCCTCAACATTGCCTAAATGCGCAATGATATCAGGTGTGAGCTATAAGGAATAATTATATTTGAAACACCGAAGATAGATGAGTGGGTTCGGCTGGGATAAGCTTAAAACTGTTGCCGGCTGGCGTTTGCTTGGTGCCGATCAATACGGTTTGTGTTTAGCTTTTGGGCTTGCCTGTGCCTCGGCCACATTAAACCCAACAGCAGGCTTATAAGAACCTAGATGTCCAAACAAACATACACGCATGTGTTATGGAACGTCACTTCCATGCCATTTGTATATAGACTAGGGCTATATCAAGGTACTTCAATATTCCTTGACCTCATCCGAGGGCATTTATTACTTTCGAGTCAAACTTATTTACGAAAAGTTTACAGATAAACGATATTATTTCAAATCTCTTATGAACTAGAGACAATTGAAATATTTACGAGAAAATAAAAACGATGAGGTTTTCAAGTTGCTGGAGCTTTGTTGCGTATTCAAGAATTGAGTTTGTTCAAGCGCGTGCTTTTTATAACGAGAACTTTTAATGGCCATTAATCTGTTAGCTATATTATTTGCGGGAAGCCTTTGATACTGTGTTTTTACAACCTCTATTTGAGAGCCGTGAGCCCTTAACCAGTCTATGCACCAAATATTTGCTTCGTACACATGGGAAAATGGGGGTTATTGTGCCCAAGCGCTGGGGTTCAGCGTCGATCTGCCGATGCGGGGAAGACGGATATTTACCCGCAGTGCCGATCAGCCATTGGAGCTTGGACACAACTCGTGGAAGCTGATGCCGAAGGACAATATTTAGTCTCCATTTCCCCACACTCCCAGCATTTTAATATACGCTGGGACCCATCACGAATGGGATACATTTTAGCCGCGAGCTGAACGAATCACCATGTGATAGGGTAAACTAAATACTCCGAGAGTTATGGCCGGTGCGTACATCAACGACATGCAGGAACTTTCAATCCTTGCACCTATAGACACCCCGCTGGCCCGGCAAATATACAAACATAACGCCAATGTACTTTGGACACACGTGGTAATTTGCAGCATCCTGTCCTATGTTCATATGATATCCTCTCTTCACTTTCCCCGCATTGCCGATGGCAACCCCCCCATTCTGAGGTCTGGTCGACGAACAAGCGATCCATCGACCGGCCCTTAGGTCGACCGGTAGAACTTTGTCCCAGACCTTGATCATTATGATTCGAAAGCTCAGTGCAACCCCGGAATTCGAGTCAATGCCTCGTATGTCCCTTTCGGGCCTTGTGACCGAGGATCACGGCCCGGTTGAGACTTAACCCCCCTTATGTTGCACTTGGCGCCACCGGCCATCGTCACCTGGAAGGTCTAGGTCTTAAATTCCATTCCAGTCTAATTATACCTGGATCTTCCAAGCCTGGCCATGATGACAATTTCTTCGTCATGTCTCAAGACTGGTACATCCACGGCCTTAGAATATTTGAGGCGTATATAAAGGCATCAACGTCGCTCTCTCACTTGGCACTCCTCTAATCACCGTCGTCCCCGCAGTTCGCCCCCATCTCAAAACCATGAAGCTGTCTATTCCTGCTTTGGCAGTCGTGCTTCTTGCACGACAGGCATCGGCTCACTGTATGTCCCAAATCTCAACTGAAAGCACTGAATAGGCTCTTACAAATGTAGATATCTTTGAATATCTGACTTATGGTGGCACCAAGTTTGCCCAATACCAATATATCCGGAAGAACACCAACTATAATTCTCCCGTCACGGATCTCGCCTCTAATGACCTTCGATGTAACGAAGGCGGTTCAGTCGGCGCTGGAGCCACCCTTTCTGTAACTGCAGGTTCATCTGTCACCTTCACTGCCGATGTTGCTGTTTATCATCAAGGACCAACTTCATTCTACATGGCCAAGGCTAGTAGTACAGCTGATTCTTTTGATGGCGCTGGTAACGTTTGGTTCAAAATTAAAGATATCGGCCCGACCTTCTCCAACGGCGCGGCGACTTGGGATCTTGGACTCACCTACAGCGTCACTATTCCTGCCAGTGTGCCCAATGGCGAGTATCTTCTTCGTATCCAACAGCTTGCCATCCACAACCCATGGCCTGCAGGAATTCCCCAGTTCTATATAGAGTGCGCACAGATTTCTGTCACAGGAGGTGGTAGTGGAGTCCCGGGTCCCTTGGTTGCCATCCCAGGTGCCTTCCACGATACTGATCCCGGATACACTGCCAACATCTACAACTCCTTCACCAGTTATACAGTTCCAGGTCCTGCCGTCTGGAGTGGTGGGAATAGTGGCGGTGGTAACACCAACACCCAGCCCCCTACAAATCCAACAACCACTGCACCACCTACGCAGCAGACATCTACCACTGCACCACCTACACAGCAGACATCTACTACGCCACCAACTTCTGGCACTGGTGCACCACTGTATGGGCAATGTGGAGGAACTGGCTGGACTGGTGCAACCACCTGTGCAAGTGGCACGTGTAAGGCTACGAACGAGTGGTATAGCCAGTGCCTGCCATAAGTCAGAGAGAGCGAACCTGTCATGGTTGCATGATTGGAAAGATATTGTACGTCTGCTATGGAGGGTAAATGAATGCTGGAACAGGACGAAGGACTGGTTCGGATAGGGCATGTATTGCACATAGTTTTACGACGAGTATTCATACGACGCATAATTTTTGACCAATTCTTCATGCACCATGTCTAAACTGAATTTTGCGGCTGCTTGTGCTATCTTTATCTCACTCTCGTTGCAAATACTTCAAATGAATGTCTGTTCATACCGTCACCTAGCAACAAGAAACGACCTCAAATGGCAACATGTCTTGGACAAGCAGAAGCTATAAACAGTATCCAAGTGAATCATTAGAATAATATCTCCAATAGTACAATCTGTCATTTAATAAAGCCACGGACAGTTCACTTGGATTTGTTCAAGCAAGGCAAGGTCCCAAAAGTTTGCCTAATTTAGACGTGGAAATATTTACAATGATGCTAGATGTATGTGCAGCGATATATTAGATATATTATTTACCATCCATCTCTTCGCAATGTTCATCTCCAATATCTCTCCTTCAGCTCGAACTTGTAAATCCTTCTCATCAAATACTCAATTTTCCAATTTATGGCAGGCATTGGCTGTACCACTCGTTGGTTGCCTTGCAAGTTCCACTAGCACAGGTGGTTGCACCAGTCCAGCCAGTTCCTCCACATTGCCCATACAGTGGTGCACCAGTGCCAGAAGTTGGTGGCGTAGTAGATGTCTGCTGCGTAGGTGGTGCAGTGGTAGATGTTTGCTGAGTAGGTGGGGCAGTAGTAGTTGGGTTTGTGGGAGGTTGTGTGTTGCTCCCACCACCGCTGCAGCTGAAAACCGAAGGACCAGGGATGGTGTATGAGATAGGCGTCACATAAAGGTTGAAGAGGATTCCTGGGTCAGTGGACTATATCAAATTTAGCATCTGTTCATCACTAGTGGGGGGAGTGGATCATACTTTGTAGGCACCTGGGAGGCTGACAGTCGCAGGAGTAACGGATCCACTGCCACCAGTGACATTGATCTGGGCGCATTCCATATAGAACTGTGCACCATTCTTGCTGCTGGCAGAATGGAGCGCAATAATTTCACCGCGGAGTAGGTATTGGCCGTTGGCAATGCAAGACGGGATTGGGATAGTTTGAACGCCGCCGCTTGCAATCAACTTATCCACTGCCCAAAGTCCCGTGGAGGAGTCATAGCCTTCCTGTGAGATCTTGAACCAACCGCCGCCAATTCCAGTATCAGTAGTTGCGTCGGAAACTTTCTTCATATAGGCCATGACCGGGCCCTTGTGGGATGAATCGATGACATCGGAGGAGGTTGAAGTCAGTGTGTGACGCCAGTAGGTTTGCACATTTGACCCTGCCTTAACATCTATAACGACGTTGCTTGGGGTGGTTGGGTTAGGGCCCCCATTGCATGCTATATCACTTGTGCTGACATCTGTTATGGGACCGTCATATGAGGGAACACGAATCCCAACCCCAACACCGTTCACAACACCGTTGGACACAAGGTTGGTCATGATGGTGTGGGCTGATGCACCAGTGAGAGCTGCAGCTGCAGCGACTGAGGATGAGAACTTCATATTGGAATTGGCGGCTTGGAGACTAGAAAGTGATGGGTAGATTGATATCGGAATAAAAGACAAACAGAAAGAGGGAAAATGAGGAATATAAGAATGAGAACAGTGAGGCCTACCGTCAGAACATTGCCTCTTCACGGAACAGAACAGCCAGAGTCCCGTCTTGGTTTCTCTTGGGTACTGTCAGAGTATTGAAGTCGGACATGCGCACTGGCGCTGGCTTGCCATCGTGCCATACTTTGGTTGAAGTTCTTCATCCGCATACGCTAGAGCTGTGGATAGACCTCCAGCGGAACGGCCAGAACAGCTAGGGCCCCGTGGTTAGGTGCGGAGCAAGAAGCTATACAAGGATTCGGGGGGCATCGAAATGAATATGAACAGGGGAATGACTGCGGAGTACACTTTCCGCTATATGAGAAGCACTCTTTTTGGCACCTCCAATAGCTTGGCGCGTCATGTGTTCTATATGAGGTGGATACACTGTCGATTTTATCCATATTAAACTTACCCACATTGAAAATCCGGGACTCTGCCCGAATGTCCACGTGATAAAATAATAGCCAAGCCGGCTGGGTCCGACAACAGCGCCGAAGATTATTTATCTCCCAATCATATATTAATACATTTGGATGTCCTGGTGTATGCGTGGCATCTGAGCTGATGTGGCAGAGCTGAAGGTCTTGGGGCCTTTCTCTGTCCCACCCGACGCCCATGAAATGTGGGGGTAGCTTTTGGTTAAGCCCCAGACGAAAAGCTTAGCTCCAATCCTGGCCCCTAACCTAACACTTCACAAAGCTTGTGCGCCGGCCTCAGACATCACGGTGGAACATTATGCAGTTAATAACAGCTGTAAATCTAGGTTTAGACGTAAAACCCCAGCAACTCATGGGTGCAATTGCCATTGTTAAACCCAGACCATTGGATATCGAGATGCCACGGCTCTGGTGTCAAATTTGTTCAACAAGGCAAGGATCAGCTCCGGGCAATATCATTCAATCAGTGTCCTCGGGGGTTACGCCCGTGAGGCTGAAGTGGCTGAAACGTCTAACGCTGGTACCAGCTGTAATTGCAATATTAAAGTACTAGATGGACAAGTCGCGGTCGTGAATAGCTTTCCTCTATTATTTCGTACAATTTTAGGAATGGCAAAACATGCAGTAGTGTCGTTCGTTTTTTACGCTGTTGGTCACTAATAAGTCGGATACGAATGTACAGCTTGCTTTATTGTCATTTAAGGAAGTTTATAGAGTTGATTATTCAAATTTATTGTATAAATTGAATTAATGTGCAGCGCATTGCTTTCCGCCCTTCAAAAGGAGGGGGTTACCTAACACTCAAAAATGGTCACGCAAAATGATTTCCTCTGCTACTCGTGTTAAATTTAAGACAAAGTCAATATTGATATGACCTAGTTCAAGGGTTCACGAAAATGCCGATGAGCCAACCAGCAGCATGTCTTTGGTCGAACAGGCTTTTATACGATACGCGGAAAGTTATAAATTGACTCTCCATTGCCTCTCTAAAATTATGAGTTGAATGTAGAACACAAACTACAAATATTCGCTGCTGTCGAGTATTAGTCAAAACCCAAAATGCGTCTAGTTCTTGCTTGTATATCCCTATTCCTTCTATGGGGTGCGAAGGGAGCCTCACATCAGAACGATGCCTCAAGCAACCCTCGAGAGTCATTTCTTCGAGAGATTCTAGCCAATTCAAAGTACCCAAATAGCCCTACAACTCCAACTCCCAAGAACATACCTTTAAAAGTTGGTATTATAGGAGCTGGAGCTGCAGGTCTCTATGCGGCAGTGCTGCTAGACTCTCTGGGTATCGAGTATGATATTATCGAGGCGTCGGATCGAGTTGGCGGAAGAATCTACACCTACCGTTTCGATGAGACTGCGTGGTTAAACTCAACCCCTGACGACCCTGAGTACTATGATTACTTTGTTAGTATAAAACGTATTTTTGAATCTGCACTGCTAATATTTCCAGGATGTTGGGGCGATGAGATTTCCTGGAATGGATTACATGGCTCGGATCACAGGAACCTCGAACAACTCTCTGATATCGTACATTAACGCTCGTGTTTCATCTCCAAAGGATAAGATCGTTCAAATTCCTTATATATATACAGCAGATAACACATTCCGTCTATACAACGAGGTACTTTTGTACAATCAGGACCCTCCGACGGCGGATGCCTTTAACACTGAACTCACCGACAACGGTACTGTCGATGCACAGTTTGCCCAGCTTGATCCTACAAAAGTGTGGGCATCAGTAACTAAAACACTCACTAGTGCACTCACTGCAAACTTCACGGAAGGATTTAACCTACTTATGGACTACGATTACCAGTCTATCCGTTCGTACCTGATCTCCCAAGGTTACACTGGCCCTCAAATTGATTGGATGGAAACTATCGACGATGCCACAGATCACTACGACATGTATTCAATGTCTCAAGGTGTCCTTGAGCAGTGGATTTTCACTGAGTCTAGCCTCGACAATTGGACATGCGTTAATGGAGGGATGGACCGTCTCACGTATGGGATGGAGCAAATTATTAGCTCTAAACCGATTCTGAACTCCCAAGTTACTGCCATCAAACCTGCATCAGACGGACAATTGAGCGTTGAAATTGACTACAAAAAGGAGCAAACATATGCTCATGTTATTTCTACAATTCCGCTTGGGGCACTTCAAATTGTTGATTTAACAGAACTTGATCTTGGCTATGCGCAGCGTCATGCGATAAGAAAGCTCAACTACGATCCCGCTTTAAAAATTGGCATTAAATTTAAAACTCGATGGTATGTATATATCTTTGCGTCTTAAAAACGTATATACTTATAGGCAATAGGTGGGAGAAACTTCCGGCCCCTTTCCAGGGAGGGCAATCATACTCTGATCACCCACTCCGCCGCTGTGTTTATCCTAGTTATGGTTTTGATCTCCCTGGCGACACTGCTCCGGGCACCATGATCGCTTCATATATATGGGGTCAAGACTCCACTCGACTTGGGGCGTACCTCAGGACCCCTGAAGCTCGAGCTACTCTCGTGAAGGTTGTTCTCTACGATCTTGCCGCCATGAACAACGTCACATTGGAATTTATCGAGTCGGAATATATCGACTATTATGCATGGGACTGGTACCAGGATCAATGGTCCGTCGGAGCATTTGCCATATTCTCTCCTGGCCAATATCACGATGTCATGCCATCACTAATGGTGCCTGCTGAAAATGGTCACTTGCATTTTGGCGGCGAAGCGTTGAGTAGCGGGCATGCATGGGTCATCGGAGCAGTCAACTCGGCGTACAGAACTGTTCTCGAGGTGCTGAAAACAGAAGAGAGGGATGATTTAATTGAGAAATTGGTTCAGACTTGGGGAACAATTGAAGAGGTTGACCTGGGCTGGTATACTCACATTTAGGATTTGTCTAGTATAATTAATAGTTGATGTGAAGCGCAGTAGCTTGCGCAGATTATTATTCTGTAACCCTTTAACTTATTACTATTGTTTGCATAATTATAATGGATTATCGTGAGAGGGTATGACGTTGCTCTTTGGTAATTATGTGTCAAAATTTAAATGTAGAAGATGGAGAGATTAACTGGGAAGTAGATTGGCCAAGATCTATACTCTTGTCTATTTTGCTAAAACTTTTTGCCTTACGCTCAACGCTTATTACACACCGACAGAAAGATCTAGATCTAGGTTCAAGCCGATTGACAACCCGGCGGTCTTCTCGGTCTCGGCAGCAGCCTCAGTCAAGATGACATCGGCAGCTTTCTCGCCAATCATATACACAGATGCAACAGGGAAGAAACCGGGAACCTGTGGGAAAACACTGGCGTCGACGACACGGAGACCCTTAACGCCGCGGACTCTAAACTTTCCATCCAAAACCGCCATTGGATCGCTCTCCTCTCCAATCTTTACAGTACTGCTAGCGTGATGGCCCCAAGATTCGTTCTTGATGAACTCCTTGACGTCCTCCTCTGAGGTTACATCGGGACCTGGGATGACTTCCGTGAAATCATTATTCGGTTCGGCGATATTCTTGTAGAGCTCGCGCATCCACGAAATGCCCTCCACCTGTGGCTGCAAGTCCTGGTCCTCAACACCCTCGGTTCCAGCATCAAAGTAGTTGAAGTTAATCAATGGCATGTCTAGAGGGTTGGTCGATTTGAGTGTTACAGTTCCCGCCTTGTTGTGCTCATGTGCCTTAAGTGAGAGCCAGGAAAAGTGCTGGTGATCCGCAAGAGCAGCAGAGGTATAGCCCTGGAAGTAACCCCAAAATTTAATGGGGCCGCCAAAGAGAAACGTGTCCCTCTGTCCATCAGCAACAGTGGATTTGCGGATGACCGCGACGGGAATAAGATTTGTGGAGTAAGCACCCTTTCCACCGGCATCGTTGCTTCCAGTGGTGTACTGTGCATAACAGGCATCATCATCAGTGGAAAGGAAGGTGCAGCCCTCCAAAAACTTGAAGTCAGACTCGTACTTGACCACGGTGGAAATCTCGTAATGGTCTTGGAGGTTGGTTCCGACACCTGGGAGATTGGCGACGACGTCAATACCAAAGCTTTGAAGCTCTTCAGCAGGACCGATTCCGGATAATTTTAGGATCTGGGGGGTGTTGAAAACACCGGCTGAGAGGATAACTTCACGGGTTGCATCGATGGACCCAGGAGTGCCAGCAGTCGCTGACGATGCGCGAGGGTCAGCGCTGTATTGGCTCGCGCCGTCCAAAAAGTCAACACCAATTGCAACTGGCGTCGTGTCGTTGGAAAAGCGAATCTTGGTGACAAAGGTGTTGAGCTTGATCTCCAATGCGTACTTCTTGGAACCATCAGCATTGACGGCGTTGGCAGTATCAAGCAAAAAGTCGCGTGGGCTGCTTCGAACGCCACCTCTGGCAGCAATGGGAAGGCGATAGATGCCATCGGTAGAATCGCGACCAACATAGTCGGTATTCATGTCGATGGGAAAGATATCATCCAGGTCCGATTGTCCCTCGATTGGCTTCTGTGGAGTACCGTTCGTCACAGCAGCAACTGCACTGTAGATGGCAGTGAGCTTAGGGTCCTCCAAAAGGAGCTCATCAGCAGCCTCACTGACGCCGAGCCAGCCATCAAATCCATGGCCAGCTTTCACGATGGCGGTAGCATTGGTGAGGTATTGGTTGTCCTCGAGAAGCTCCCAGTACTTGCGCATGTTTTCTGGGGCCCAGGATGCGTCACCAGTCAGTCCCTGAATATGGCTCCAATCCTCTTGGTGAGGATAGACCGTAACTAAAGCATTATGCGCAGCGCATCCACCAAGAGTGGCGGCTCTTGGGTACCAGATGCCCTTAAACGTAGATCCCTCCGGCGGGCTTGTTCCGACGTAGGTCTCGCCCGAGGGAGTTTCGTAAGTCGACTTGCTGTTTAGCTTTTCTCTGGCTTCATCGGGGTAATGGCGGACGAAGAAATCCCAGGACATAGGCTCGTATTCACTTGCGGCCGCGAAGAAAGCTGGTATAGATTCCTGGACGCTTTCGCCCTGGTCGTCACCTGCCTCGAGGAGGAGAACCTTGGCGCCACCGACAGCAAGTCGTGCCGCAAGTGTTCCACCTCCGGCACCGGATCCTACAACGATGTATTCATAGCTGTCCAAGTCCGCGGCGGTTGCATCGCGCTTCTCAGATTTACTGATGGATTTGTTAGAACAGAAGCAGCCGGGCTTGTGATAATCGACCTACTCTGAAGACGTTGGGACAGATGCAACCAAACTAGCCGCAATTGCGAAGAAGCTGATAGTACGAAGGACGAGCATTTTGAAGGATGAACACAGACCTTCCGAAGATACGGGATATCTTGACTTAGCTGTTGAAGGACAGCATTGGCGTTTATGTAGGACGACACTGCCCTGACCCTGAAGAGGCCAAGACTTAAGATCTGTAATTTAGAATTACGAACAGGCGCAACGGCCATGCAACGGCAGTGCCGATAGTGGCCATCTCCATATTGTGTGGGTTATAATTTCAGAGCCACCTTGATGCAGACGATGTGATCGAATTACCCCTGTGCCAACATGGCTATCTCAATATTGTGCGGGTTGCAATTATAGAGCAACCCTGTCAAGACAACGCAATCCATTTGCCCCTGTTCGCACGTTCTTAGAAGCATATGCCACGAGTTTGTTGACAATGTCCATCTTAATGCCACGTAGGCTGGGCTATAACCGTAGAACAACCTTAATGAAGACGATTTAAATGCGTTAATCATGTGTCAATGACAGCTTTTTCCAAGTTTCATGTGGATTATGGTTGTAATGCATTCTCAACTAAACAATTCTCTGCAGCAACCCCCGTATTTTGAGTGTATTAGTGTATCGAGCATCTTTCTAGGGGCGGACGGGGCTTTAGGATAGCAAAACTGAAGAACCTAGTGCAACTACAGCCGTTGGGGCTATCAGCTTGGCGGGGAACGCCATATCGACAGTTAGTGGAGAAAGCCTCTCAACCTAGTTTCCCCTGACTCAAAGAGGGTTCTCGTATACATACTGTACTTGAGCTCATTCTGTTCCTCCTGTCAACTGCCGAAAACTAAGCCAGACGTTTAAGGGAAGACAACCCTACCAGACGGCGTATCCAAACCAACGGGAGCTTCGGAGGTGATTTCTGACGGAACGCATCCTGTCTAGCACGTGGGTCTAACGTGCCGCTGGCGAAAGAAAAGCGCCGAAACAAGAATTGCCTCCGCTTGCACGCATGGCAGTTCCCCGGTGTTTTCACTTGTATGGTATGTGTTGCCGCAGAGTGCGTGGGGTTGACGATGTTGCATGCCTCGGTCATTGTGGAATTATGCTCGATATGCCGATCTATACCGAGATAGTAGCTTAGTAAGGGGGGGAGGCTGACGCGCCAAAAGAGGGGCTGATAGTAGCTGTTTCGTATGGCCAAACGGGGGACAAAAAGAGGGGCAATAGAGGGACGGCTTGCCGTCTCGCGTGGCCAAAGAGGGGCTGTCTCGCGTTGAGCTGCCAGAGATAGCTATCCAGCCAAATGCGCTAGGCCCGGATCGATGACACTACAAATTCCAATCTTTCACTGCAAAAAATTGTAGTATGACTGAATGGAGGGTTTTCCCAAGAAGGGCTCAACTGCGGGCGAAGGCAAAAAAATGCAAAGCGTGCAAAAGAGTGCGAATGTATGTTTTCAGGCGTACCTTTAAGTTCATGGTATAAAGTTGGAAGTGGCGGTAGGGATTATTGTAGGGTAGGGTATACATGGACGTTCTCCTCTGAGTTCTTGGCATATCGAGTTGGGTTTTCCGTCTCTACCTCGGCTAGGCTTGCCCCTGGTATGAATTTGGCCTTCTTCCCCTGTCATATACATGGAGTTGAATTCCTGTGGCGTACCACGACTAGCCACCCTGTAACATATATTGATTCACAGTGATCTTCGATTTATATCTAGCAAGTTATAGGTGCTGGAGTTGTTGAGGGGATCAGCAGTTCGAGACCATTGCCTGTGGAGGGCGGGAAGTCAGGGCCAGACCGTGGTCTTGTTTTAGAACTCAAGATATACTGCATCGATCGACATGATTCACCTGTGGATTATCGCAGACTGCGCAGTTCAGCGTCCGGCCCAGAAAGTAGCCATATAGCTTTGGATATCAATTCTGTCTAACAGACAAAACATATGTCACATAGTGCAATTACATAATTTTGTGTAGGTGCACGTACACCGAGTGCACTCTGGAATAGGTCAGCCAAGAAGCCTTTCGGGAGTGACGGGAATTGACCACGACCCTTTGGAGCAGTCGGTGACGGGTCGGTTTGGGACTGATTCCCCGACGTGGTGACGCATGCCATGGCCAGCTACAGTATGAGCTTAGAGGAAAGTGGACATGAAATTGGGACAGTATCGCCCACCGGCGCTTGCCGTTGAAGTTTTCATGGCCAGCATAGGCCCTATAGTATAGGCCCCATGTAAATAAGATAGGCATCACGATGGACACATTGGGACACCCAACACGATGCTGCCCATTCCTCATTGTTTCCATCACGCAAACACGCGGAAGAATTCAGGAACTCTGTGCACATGCACTTCTATCTTATCTTGTTTACGTCGCCCCCTGCCATACCGCGAGCCCCCCTGGACGGGAAGCATGGCATCAGCCTTTTGGGTTGAAGGGTGGATGGACCGTGCCAAAACATCTACAACTGCATACCAACAACCCGCGAATCATGAAATGGGTATCAGTACCAATAGCCCAGATGGAAATTTTATAAATGGGTTCTTTTGAAATGAAGAAAAGTAGCTGGCATAAAAAATGGTATCATCGCAGGTATCATCGCACACACCCATCCTAATAGTAAACCTAATGTCTCGTCTGGGTCATGTTCATGGTCTTCACAATCCCACCACTCCTCCACGCTGGCTCGTCATCGCTGCTGTCCCCCCTTAATTGTGCGTCGCTGTTGTTCCACCCTCCCTGGTTCCTATTCCCATCACTCGATTCCCTCTTCATCTTGCCGCTTTCCATATCCACATCTCCTTCAATGACTGTCGTGACACCGCCAGTCTTGCTGATATCGCTGCGTAACGCAAACGCCTCATTCGTATCTCTGCTGCGGATATACCCCGATTTTGGCCAATGGCTCGACGCTGGGGCAGAGCTGCCACCGTTTACGGCCTTGCTTCCTTGAAAGAAGACACGGAAGAGAGGGCGCAGGGTCGCGGCGGCGGATGCAACGATTCCAATGCCGACCTCGACGGTGGACCAGATCGCAACATCCATGGTGGAGAAGAGGAAGTCGTTGATGTCGGCCATGCCGCTGATGAATGGGATACGGATGATTGTAGCAGTTGAAGCACTAGGGATTGGGTTAGATTTGACTTAGATTTGCGGGAAGGGGATCGAGGATGCTTACATGCAGCCAACAGCAAGAATAGCGGCGACGGAGAGTTTGGTGCGTCTATTCATTTGCAAGTTCCAAACCATGAAGGCAGGGAGGATACCAACTGTCCAGTCACCGATGCAGGAGATTGCAGAGTAGCCATAAAAGGCCTGGACAGTAATATTCGGGTCGATACAGGTGCCTGATCCCCCAGTGTACTGCGTCCAGAAATATGCCGAGGGGCGACACTGCAGAACGAAAAGGAGGAAGAAAAATGTAGAGTAGACCTCTGTGACGATGATGACAGTCCAGATGATAATCTTGTGAGTCCTGACGACGGCGATACGGAGCAAGAAGACTCCAATACTAAGTTTGAGCGCCATGCACGTCAAGATGTAGGCGGGTTCGCATGCCCACCACCACTGAGAACGAGATCAGTCTAAAGCCCCGTCTTGCCGATAAGAATTTCTTACCTTTAGGCCCACAGGGAGCACTTCGGGGGGGATATCAGCAGCATGCTGGCCAGTTCCATTATGGACACCGGACATAGCAAAGGTGCTGTACAATATAAAAAGAATCTTGCAAGTCTCGTTAGCAAGATCACATTAGAGGATGGGAAATTGGCGTACCCAAGCGGCGAGGGCAGTGTAGTCATCGAGTCCAAAACTCTTGACAATACATAGACGAGTATAGCATCGTAAGATGATTGCGATGGTACTGAGTGCAACGAACAAGCCAACCGTCCCAAGAAGTTCAGGCCCTCGGCCAGCTGGTGCTATTGGCATGACGAATCGAGAGAGATGTCAAGAAACGTCACGAAACTCAAATTAGATGTCTCCAACAGGTGTTTGGCGTTGGTTGAAAAAGATGGCAAGTTGCAATTTTTTTGATGGAGATGGTGGGCTTGAGGCTAGACATATACATACTCTTCTAACCTTCTTATCATTCGACCCGTCTCCATCCCGTAGCTGTCTGTCGCGTGTACCGTTTGTGGGGAATCCCCATTTGTGCTTCGCCTGGTGCGGCACCATCACGACCCCCGCAATGGTCCCTGGACACTAGGTAAGTATAGCTAGACAGATGTAGACCAGAAATTGGCGGTGTTGATCAGGGGAGGGGGAGGGGGGAGGCGTTTTTCTTGGAGAGCGGCACATAATTTCTCTGGAATTGGACCACTAGCGTTGTGGATTGCGGCATGATACTGCACTTACTGTGCACTAGATAGACCAAAGATTGGCGAACCAACTGCATGGAATGTACTATAGCTATGCTATTTCCATTCTGATATCTGGCCCACTTTTGACCAGAGGAAGGATCTTTACTTTCCGATGGACGCTCTGACCCCGTACGCCGCCGTTTCCAATTTTTATATTGCGGCAAAACTTCGGCAGAGAGTTGATGCCGTGCAAGCTTGAGCATAAGCACGTAAATATTGTACAGACTGTATACACTGCTCCCAGAAGCATCTCCAACCATGTTTACTTTCATGGGTAGCTGATCCTTTCCGATCCGTTCTTTTCCGTATGTGTTCTGTGCCTACCGTTACAGTGTGTCCTGGTGCGCATATTTTCCTGCCGTTACCATGTCCCGTCCCGCCCCTGTAGCACATTCCGCATACAGTACAGAACGGCATCGGTGGGTGGAGTCGATGGAAGGATCACTAAGGCCTGGATGTTAGTCCAAGAGACCGGTAATTCAACACGAGGCTGGAAATGCGGGGAAAGGGGGAAAAGCCACAATACTGTGCAAAGAATGCCACTCGAGCGCTCCATATTATGCCCGAATAGCTCCGGAAGGGGTGCGTGCGTACTTGCGCGGCCTGGAAGTGTATAAGCCAAGACTATTCTACCCTAGCCAAGGATATCGGGGCCCATCATCGCCCCACAGCAGCACGATAGATCTAGATAGCCAATTACAGGCCCTGTCATGCAAAAGTGAGAATCCACGCTTGTTCGCCTATACTAGCCGCTTTGAAAAAGTAAGAGCTACTGAGAAACTGCCCCGACGGCCCCGACTGCCCCGAACTGCTAGGAATTCCCAACCAGATCCTCGGCATTACCGGCGCCCTATTTATATCAGTGCTAGTAAGAATATGCCGGCGTTACATAGCGGCTAGTGTTACAGCGGTTTGTGGGCCTAACTAATATGGCACCGCGCCGCTCCCAAAGATCCCCAATCTGTCAGGCTCCTAGGTCAGCCGCTCCCCAATCCGGTTGACCAACAAGAAGACTGAGATTAATTATACGTGGGAACTCGTAGTTTCTACGAGTACGAGGCTGAGAGCAAATAAATTGAACTATGAGCAAGGGAAAGGTAATAAACTACATGGAAGGCTCACCGCACTCACTTGTCCTGACTCGCCATGGTGACGAACCCCTCAAAACCACCTTCAAAAAACTTGGAAAACGCCGAGGTTGAGAAAGTTAAGGAAAGATCGTCACAATCCAATGTGAGACAGTAAACCCCTTAATAGTGCTAATTATAACGCGGGACCTTCATCTCATTATCATTCCAGAGTTTACGCCTCGATGTAGACAACGGCAGTTCGAGGAGAGATTCAAAAAAAGTTCTCGCAGCAAAAATCCCCTAGAATCATCGAGATCTCCTCGGAGACGCATAAAGAGGCAATAGATCTCTCAGATTGGCATAGATGCCAGACTCTCCATGTGCCAATCCTCAATTATGCAGCCCAGAAGTTTGAGCGAGGACCGTGCATAGCTGAGAATTAATACCAACAAAATTATAGCTCTCTTAACCATATTTCCCATTTCCGAGTAAGCAGCTTCTTCCAGCCCTATAATGCAGCATTGATATAACGATCATAACCCGGAGTGAACCCGGCATATTGAGCACGTTGGTTTTTTGTCAGGGATGCTGCAAACATCAGCTGGTATGCACGGTCCTCGTTCACACCTTTGGGATTCCATGGGTCCGTGCAGTCAAAGATGTTTGAAACATTGTTTTATCAAATCACAAGCAACAAAATGTGAGAGTGTAGTAAAGTGCAAGGTTCTCTTAATTCAGCTCTCAGTAGCCCATGGGTATAATCTCAAAACATAGCAAAAAGCAGACTCCGCCTTGCCAAAAACCTCCGCCCGATTTTTCCCGCTGACGTCTTCTATGCTGATACGACGTGCCGGTTCTATCTCTCAGTTCCATTACAGCCCTCCGAAAGAGCCCTCCAAACAATCAGCCCTTTCGAAACACCCTCTTTGTACCCCCGACCTGACCGAGCTCTCCAAATCCTTCTTTACGGTTTTCCACGCTAACCTGCCGCACCTTCTCCACAACTCCGTCAACCCACCTCTTACGCCCCTCATCCATCTCACCCTTCTTATTCTTTGGTCCTGAAGGCCCAAGATGCACCTCCTCTCCATCAGGTCCCACGCTCCACGCCTGCCGTGACACGGAGCGGGCCGGCGGCGTCTGTCCCTTGGCTGCATTCGCCCGCAGCGTCGTGCTAGTGAATGGCAGCGGCATAGACGGTGAGCGCACAGAGTTCTCTCTGCTATCCGCCACGTCTGAGGCCCTTGCACCACGCTTGCGTACCTGCAAGCTCGAACCCGGTCGACTGTTGCCCATCGATGATCCGGGGCGACTCCCAGGGCTAGACCAGACATTCCCATTAGGGCCCGTGCGCAGCATTCCTGGAGCGGGGTTCAAGCTCGCAATACTGCTGATGCTGCCCATCCGTGGTCTCCCGCCGTTGGTTGGGAGCTCAACTTGGATTTCGCCCGAGCTCTCGGCGCGCCGCCTGTGGTGGCTGGAATATTCCTTCAGGTATTCGCCAAGATCTGCCCAGCCACCACCAACACGGACCATGACCCGTTCGCCCCTCTCGCCTACGAGGCGCACGAAGAGTTTGATTGGGGGGTCGCCAGTGCTGCGCATCAGGTGATAGAGTTGGATATCGGAATTGTTCTGTTGACGTGGGCGGGATAGCCGAGACTTGGCTGGTGCAAGAGTGAAGGACGGTGTTGGTGCTCTCGAATAACTTGGTCGAGGCGCAGGGCTGAGAGATGGACGGGATGGGCGTTTTCTAAGGGTTTGCTTTGGCTTCATGGGAGACTTCTGTGGTGGGATAGGCGCATTGCTCAACTCAATCCTTGCGGGGATTGACTCTAGAATCTCACTTATTTGCTGTTGAAGCTGATCGTCGGAAATCTTTGCCGGGCTTGCTTGTGAATATTCATGGTCCACGCCCAAATTTGTAAAGTTTGGAGCATCTAATGCCAATTCCTCCACAGGTACTAGCTTCTCGTTGACTGGAGCGCCTATTTCAGTCTTTTCTGTGATATATGAATCGAGGGTTGGCGGCACTGGGAAAACAGGGGTGCTAGGCTCGCTATAGTCTTCCTCGATGCTCGGGCGGATGTCGCTGCTGGTATATAGTATTGATCGACGTGTTGATGGCGAGAGGTCAAACTCATAGCCGTCATCAGAAGCCAGATCTTCAACGATGCGGGGCGACTCAAAAGCCATAATGTTATTGAGCACAGGCAGTTTTCCTACGGAATCCGTGCGACCATGGGCTTTGAACACCGTATCGGTGGAACCGAGCGACACGACGCTGCCATGGCGAGACGTATCTAATGAATATGATCGGCCACCGTCGACTTGATAGTCCATAAGGTTACCGCCAGGAGTAGGCGAAATTTCGTTATCGTTACTGGCACTTGCTGGTGGTGACGCCTTGGTCGAGTTCCCTGGCTCTGAAAAGCGAGGCCAATCGCCACTTGTCTCTTCGACTGGGGTTATTATAGCTTTAAAGCTGGCTGATGCCTCCGACCCATGGTCACTTAGATTTTGGTGGGTTGTGGGGTGCTCTAGCTCCGTAGGAGTACGCGGCATGGCTGGAAATTCTTCGTAATCCTGCCCTTGAGTGACGAATACATCGTCGATAACAACCTTAGCTGCATGATTGGCAGATTGCGGCTCAGGTGGGCTGTTTGGGTCTGTGGTAGCACTTTGCGTCACAGGCCTCTTTTGGGGATCTTCCTCGCCGGTCAACCCTTCCGTGGAATCCTTCTTAGAAGAGTTCTTATTCTGCGCCCAAGGGCTCTTAAGTTTAAACTTCGGCGCACTCTCTTGCAACCCAGTCCATCCCGGTTGCAACGTAGGATTATTTTCCGAGCTCCGGGGGTTCTCATCATCATCGTCGCTCATGGATAGCAAGGACAACCTCCGCTCCTTAGCCGTTTTCTTGCCCTTCTTGGGACTACGCGGCGTACCACCATCATCCAACACAGCTTTCTTCGACGGTCTCGGTGGACAATCGTCGTCAGAAAATCCGCGCGTAGGAACGGGTTGGTTTGATGGAGACATAATTGCGTGCATGGGGTTTGAAGCAGACATTGGTGGGGGAGTAAGTGGGGCCGCAACTTGCATTGCAGGCGTCGGTACCAGCGATGGAGCATCAGTAAATGGATCTGACGTGGGAATGTGCGAAGATGGCGAGCTCTTCGGCTCATTCCCAGCATGATCCATGCCAGGTGGCGGCGAACTTAATTGATGATCAGCGCGGTCTCTCGCGCCTGGCAGTAAGTCAAGCTCTTCCTCATCACCAAACACCGTTTCCGACCTTCTCTTGCTCCTGCTCGGGCGAAGACTGGTTGAAGATGATCGTGAGCCAGGGAATAGGGGTCCGCTTCTGAATGACGGAAATATTGGTGATGTAGGTGAAGCTTGAGAACCCCGTCGTGATAGCGGGTTGCCTGGCCCCGCATTTTGGAAGTCTCCAATATCCCAATTGGCAGGAACGACCGAGTTTCGACTGCTCCTTCCTCGCGGTATAACTGGCGACGGCGGCTGAGAACTAATACTGGCGCTAGTACCAAGAATAAATGGCCGAAGGTTCACGCTCCCTGTCGGTGATGGGGACGGTGCCATGGAAGGGACAATCTCTGGAGAGCCGGGCTGGGATCCGTCTGTGTGGATTCGGTATGGTAACGGCAGCCTAGGAGGGGTGTTTCGTCCCTTGGCAGAAGGCGTTCGGCTTCGTGCAAGGAGAAATGACCTCTCGCTGGGTTCAAAACTGGCTCTGGATGGTGTCGTAGGGCCAGCCGCTATCTCTCTTGTACTGGGTGGCGGAGAGCTTCCAACAAGATCATCTTCCTTGTACGTATCTCGTCCGGATGTCGGAGAGCGATCATTCTGGCCATCAAACCCCCACGGAATATTAAACCCGCGATCGGGTTGTGTTTGGTCGTCGGATATCGGTATATTTTCCGCGGGAATAGGCCCATGCTCCGATATCACAACGTCCCATACTTGGACCTTCTCCCATTCATCATTAGAGTCCTCGGTGGCCACTTCGTCGTCGTTCCCAAGGTTATCTTCAAAGACCATTCCATCTCCATTCGCAACACAAGCCATCGCTGCCTGTTCTGCGGCTTGCTGTGCTGCCTCTTTTTCCGCCTGTTGTGCAGCTTGCTGTGCTGCCTCTATTTCCGCCTGTTGTGCAGCTTGCTGTGCAGCCAACTCTCGGAGCATCTGCAGAGACTTCTCCAACTCCGCCTGCTTAGCAGCCTTGATCGCCCACTCTCCCTCCTGCACCTTCCTTTCTGCCGCAATGGTCCAATTCCCATAATCCGTCTCCACTGCATCCATCTGATCCAGCCACGGCCCAGGCACAGTATCTACGCGCCCATCAAGCCGATCTAACATCGAATCAATCATCTTCCCCGTGTCCGTGATTGTTTCACCAAGCGCCTTCTGCATGGTTTCGTAGTCGGAGCGTGTGAGCATCATTTCCTCGCCGCTGGAGTTTGTAGCCTCAAGTGAGGCCCATGCGGACTGTAGCATTGTGTCTGCATCACGCAGGGATTCAAGGGTAGGCGGAATGTCGCGCAGGATGTCGATGCGGATGTTCCAGACATCGAGAAGTAGGCGCAAACGGTGTAGTTTAGGGAGGGCATCGAGGACCGTGTGCGTGATCATACCAGTGAAGGTGTCGAGGCGGGTGTATTTAGATTTCACTGGTGTGGTGGGCAGAGGCTGTTCCCCCGTCGCAGGTGAAGGTTGTGCATCGTTCGCAACGAGAGCAAGGACCTTGTTCTTGATCTCTTCAATGTCCAGATCAAACATATCATCGAATATCTCCGAAACTCGATTGGAGTATAGTTCGACGAGGGGCGCAGGAAGGCTCCCCCAGTATTCCTGTGTATCAGCCTCCTCCTCCAACCCCATGTCATCTTCCTTCCGCTCCCCAAAAATCCCATAGATTCTCTCCGGCATCACAAATCCGTCAGCCCCAACACTAGGCCACGGCCAACCTCCAACCTCATTCGCCCACTCCTCAATCTTCTTACTGGCCACCGCAGCTCTGATCCCAAATTGTTTCTGATCCGGGCTCGAAGCTTCAATGCTCTTCGCCAGCTCCCCACTCGCAGACGTAAACCGTTCCAGGATCCTCGCCGGTGAGAGATCCTCAAATATATCATCCGTTATGCGCGACCGGGTCGGCGAACGCGTGTGTTGTCGGCACGGCGATTTCGACGGCGACCGCGGCCGCATCCGCAGCGAGGTGGGCGAGAATCGCAGGGCTGGCGGCGCATCTCGGATGCTGAACGCAGACATGTCGCGTTTGTGCTTCGCCATCATGAGGGATGGCTGTGGTATCGCTGGATGGGTATGCTCGATCATGTAACCTCGAGGAAGACGGGAGATCCAGCATAAATAGCTCGCATTGTGCCGAGAGTGTCGTCGTTCTGTGGTGTCCCGTCGTCGTAGGGTTCAGGGTTTGGCGGGTGTGGTGATGAGAGGAGGAAATCGAGATGAAGTTCTGTCGCCTTCCGTCTTTGACGTGGGTATGGGGGTATCTATTGACGTCTATGGGCAGCGACGACCGCAGCAACGCTGAGACAAACAAACGGAAAACAAAAGGACGAGAGAGCACCCCACGTCCCTTCAGTAAACATGGAAAAGAAATATCAAAGAGGGGACATGCTGGAGAAACCCAGCAATAAACAATTCCTGATCTGACGCCCGAAGATGCTCTGAAAAGGGCGATGAATCCGATGCGTTGGACAGACAAACAGAGGTTGCCCAAGTCGATTGGGTAGAGCAAACGGGCACTAAACGCGGCTATTGATTGCCCTGGCCTGGATCATTCAGGGTCAAGTCGTCGCTTCAGTCGTTAATTTGTCGGTTTTCATTCGCCGCCGTTCCGATGGATCGTGCCGATCGGCGCGCGCCAGAGGGCCCTGCTGCGCTACTGAAACATCCGTGCGGAGCAATATTTCCCCATACCGACGACAGCCTTTGGGGTTTGTCGAGATGTCGTCGTGTATTTCATCAGTGTTTGGAGATACTACTACAATGCAAGAAAGTGCCCGGATACCAGGCCATGGCTGTCTATTTTCAGGAGGGAGCTTTCTTTGGTGTGGAATTGTCCATCCATATGTGTTGTTTGAGTGTCCCTGAAATCCCGTGAGAATCATAAGACCCTGAAGTCTCAAACCACCACATGGCACCACCATGAGCTGTTCCTGGGGAATGAGCTGGTTCCTGGCAAACCCAGAATTATCATGCCACTTCAAATCATGAGCTCGACATTATATTTTTGCCCCTCCCCCACAAGCTAAGTGTCTACTATCTCGCAACGTCATCTTACCTGTCGAAATCTCACCTCGTCTATCCTACCTCCTTGTCGCGCAGCAATACCCCCCCTATTGCTCTTATCTTCCTCTAATATCCATCCTAGCGTCGCAAAAATGGGCTACACCCAAGCCATCCTCTCCGTCCTGCTCCTCATCTTCGTCATCGCCCGCACCCACTTCCCGGGCCAACTAC
>JPJW01001897.1:0-17095 GCA_000750755.1 Pseudogymnoascus sp. VKM F-4513 (FW-928)
GGGTATATTACTGTACTTTTGTAAAAAGAAAATACGTGGGTGGGGTTGTATTATAGGTGCTAGAGGAGAGGAGAGGAGAATGGAAAAGAAGATGAATCTTTGATTTTTTGTGCGTGTTTATGTGTGTGCGTGTGTATGGGGGAGTTGAGTGCTGAAAGTGAAGTTGCAAGTTCTGCATACTTAAAAGGATTTATATTATACCTTTTAGTTATATAAAGAATTAGATTCTGTTTTTAGTTTAAGATAGAGTATTGGATTTTCACATCCTGATAGTCTTGACGGGCTCACATCGTATGACCACCACCCCATAGCTCCTTCCATAACAAACATAACTCGCTCCTTCCTCGCAACCTTTACTCAGTCGCGCTTTCCCTTTTTATTATTATATTAATTATAGTGTAAATCCTCACAATGCACAGCTCTTTTTTCTTTTATATGTGCATCGCAGTGTCTTTCGCCGGGCATCCTTGGCCCGTCGACGCTAATTTATCATAATTGTTTTGAAAACAACCCCTTTATCTCATTATCGACCCATTGCATGCATATATCACGCCACAATTTTTCGACATAAAAACCTGAGATGCGCGGATACTATAGGGGGAGTGGTGGAGGAAGAGGAAGAGGGAACAGAGACGACGGCGACGACAATAACAGAGGAAACGGCGCCAGAGGAAATAGCACGAGAGGAAACAGCACCAGAGAAAACAGCAACAGAGAAAACAACACCAGAGCCACCAGCAATACATCCCCGCCACGCCCGACACCAAGCACCAACAGCCCACCCCCCTCATCCCCATCATTCCATAGACGGAGACGGAACACCACTTCTCCCGCCCGTCCTCCCCGCCTCATCTCATACCAAGAACCTCTCGACATAGTTGCCTACCACAACGTCGCCGCACCCGACGGCACTGTTACGGCTGTTGAGATCCAGGACCGTGTTGGTGGAATTATAGGCGATATAATACGTGCACCTGCGGCTACAGTTGCTGTTACTACAGCTGAGGGGCTTACTGGTGGTGGTGTTATTACGGCTGCGCTTGGAGACCTACCACTCCACCCTGATAACATAAGAAAACGGGAAATACAATCCAGCTTGGGCTTGAATCCTAGCGCTGTGGATTTCCATCCTGGTGGCAATATGCCTATACAAGGGAGACCAACCAACCTGACTCCGGCCCACCCAAGCCTTGGAAATCAAGCAGGTGGAATGCCTCACTCGGCGTCTCACCCCCCAAACCAGGGAGTGGATGTGAACCTTGCAATGCAATCTCAAGACCTCGCATACCAGTCAGGCGGAATACCTGACGTATTTCCCGCTGGCCTACAGCAGATGCCGGCCTTGGATCCGATGTTTCTACCCGGCCCAGGCGGGAATATCAACTTGAATCCTCCAGCCCCGGGTCCACTGCCAGACCTGGGAACACAGCTCAGTGAGACTATAGCCAAGGTCAATGAGCCTTTTAAGCAAGCTGAGAAACCTCCTGGCCCTCCAACAAAATTGGTCGTTGTGTGTTGCTTGGCGACGTGGGTGGGGTCGATGGATACTGGTAATGAGTGGATTGCAATGCCGGAATTTGGAAATTGGACGGGATGTGACTTGGATATGGCAACTCCATCGGAGAAGGAGTGTTGGAAGAGGCAGATTTTGAAGGGGTTAGAGGTGTTGAAGGGGATGGATGGGCAGGGGGTGCTGATGTTTTCGGGGTGAGTTCTCATTTCTTTGTATTTCGTCATCTGACTTTGATTCATAGAGTGTTTTGCACTTGTTATGGTTTTGGAATGTTTTGATATTGCAGTCTGTTTGGTTTTAAACTCTGTTTTTCTTTCGTGGTTATTTCACGTTTCAAATGTTTGTTTGGTTATTGTTTTTGAGATTTGGGATTTGGTTGGTCTTTAGAACTCTATGCTCCTTTTATTATTGCAGTGGCGTTCAACTTGCATGCTCTGTTCCTATCCTCTTTACGAGTTATTTATGTTTCCTACCCCAAGGAATTCCCTCTAACATTATGTAGTGGCCCATGGCTTGAGTGGAACCAAACTTCAGCGGCGACATCATACCGTAATCTTGCCAAAGCTTCAGATTATTGGGGTTACTTTGAGGGCGAAAAGTACAAAGATTATCCCTCCCGTATCCTCAGAGAGGAGCGCGCTATGGATTCGCTCCAGAACATCATGTTTTCACTCACTGAATTCAACCGGCGTTACCGCTACTTCCCAGAGGAAATGACAGTCATAAGCTACGAGCTCAAGCGCGCGCGCTTCGAAAAACTGCATTTTAGGACGGCTAAAGACATCACACTCCCGACGGACCAGGAAGGGATTGCTGTTTCGTGGCAAGGAATACCGACCTTTATTGGGATCAACCCCCGAGAACTGAGTGATAAGTCCAAGTCCGACAAGGCAGCGGCTTTGATGGAGCAAGAGGCCAAGTTATTTGATGAATGGGACGGGAACTCCCGTTTCGGTACTAGAAAAATTCCGAGGATTAGGAGACATAAGAGGAATAGGTGGGCTATCCCTCTCGATTATCCACTTGTTTTTGCCAGTGGAGCAGAGCTGGTGGCGGCCCTTGAGAGGAATGCTAAGGATGCCCCTCCCATTGAGGAGGTTGTCGATATGAGTGTGAACTGAGACTGGCGTGTTGGATTGGGTAATGATTCTGTATAATTGTTTTTGGGGGTGCTTTGGCACAATGGTAGCACTGGAGTTTCACGGCGGGATGGAGCAATGAGGGGTCTGAGTGGTGTGAGGCTGGGTTGGGGAGTTTGGGGAGCAGATCCGGGTTATGGGCCTAGTTGTTTTTATAGAAGTCCGGTTTAGTTAGGTTGGTGGACTTAGTTACTGCAAATCGATCGGTTTGATATCTTCTTGCTCTTGATGCTAGGCGTTTTACGTGACCAGAGAGAATAAGTCAGAGGATACCTATCGTTATATTAGTCCATTAATCATGGGTATGAGTTTGCTTGTTCTCTATCCGTTTCTATAATCTTTGCGTAAAACATACTTCCACTTGCAACCTCGCACACCTAACTCCCGTCGTCCCCGTCTGAATCAGACACTACCCACCCTCTTTCCAGCCATCTTATCTGTCCCATTTTTGGGTCTAGTAGACAAGCAAAATTCGTGCACTCGTTCATGATTGGGTACTCTTGGACCCAGTTCTTCAAGGTCTTTTCTCCAACCGCTAGCCATTCGGTCTTTTGTTTCCCTGCCTTCTTCTGCGCATATCTAGTCCATTTATCACGGATACAAGAGTAGCGTTCTTCACTCTCCTCGAGGACAATTTCCATGCCAGCTAAATTGGCCTTGGGGTACAAATTGCTCTTCACATCATCGTCTGCACCTCGTTCGTCATACTGGTCATGATTGGTGCAAGCGACGAATTGGTTAGAGCAGCGCTTAGTGCCATGCGTGAGGTCTTTCTGGATGATGACGGTTTCGATGCTATCGCAGAGGATAATATAACAAGGCGAGGTTTTGGTGCTTGAAAGGTTTGTGGCGAGAGTTAACAGGGATAGTACAGGTTTGGGACAGAGAAGTGCTGTGCGGAGGCGAGTTGCGGTGGGAGGCTGGAGTCCAAGTAGCACGAGAAGCTGATGGAATCGGAGGGAGATGGTGCTGCATGCATGGGAACCCCGGAAGTTGAGGGATATAGAGAGGTTCTCACTAGTAGAGACGTCAGTATTTAAGACAGGCGCTGAGTATCGACTATCCAAATGGATATACCCTGTATACTCTCTCCATGAACCCATCAACCGTTAGTAATTTGAAGGGGCGAATTCATAACATACCGAACTCCTGTTAACACTCCCAAGAATCCAGCATACGTGACACTCCTCGCAACCACCACGTCCGGATCGTCCGCTGACCTCACAAACTCCAAAACAACCACTAGTCCCCTCAACCTATCCATCCCCCAATCCAGTGTCCTAAAATGCATCATTCTCTCTTCCCTCTCCTTTCCCCAACTGGGCTTCACTACGACACCCCCAGAAGTACAACCCAACAAGCCATCCAGTGCAACATTTAGCGCCACAAGATAGTACAGGTCTATATTCGCTGCCCGTGCAATGCCCTTCAGCTCACGAGTCTCCTCGCTGCTGTAAAGCCGCCAGAGAAAGATCCTCGCAAGGAAGTGGAGTAAGCGGCGGAGAATGGCGGAAGAGACTAACGTCTCAAGGACTTCGTCAAAGAGAGGCACGACTTCTTGCATACGGGTGGAAAAGTCCTTGGCTAGTAATAGATAACGCTCTTCCGGAGGGAGAGAGAGATCGATTTGGTATTTTGGGATGCCATCCTCACGACTCAAGGTAGAAACGGCAGGCGGTGAGATTGGAGGCATAGTCAAAACCGTGAATACCTACCCTCAAGCATGTTATCAACAAGTAAGTGCAGCAAAGAACTGACAAGGTCGAGTTTATAGCCTTTAGGCAGACATTGGTCTATATCATGTGACAAAACAGAAATATCAAGCCTGATATCACGTGATACATAGTTCAAAAATTAGAAGTTGAACATGGTGCAAATAATGCATAATGCGTGTATATCGGTTGAGGAGAGCTGTATATGTTATTCTTGGTAATCTATCATGGAATGGATGCATACGCAAAGAATAGTTGTTGGGCGCTCTCTCTCCCTTTTCCACTCCCCGGAAACGTACAAATCGATTCAATTAAAACTTATCAGGCCTCTTTTCCAAGGTTACAAAAGTACCAATCCTATATAAACTGCGAAGACTATCGACTTTTACCCGTTATTTCCTTGATTTCTCCTGAAATATGTGCCCATAAGCTCTCCTCAGCACCATCGGCTTTTGCCTTGGCAAGGTGCTCATATACTTTGGGCGACACATTTTCGCCGTCATAGTTGATAGTGTAACTACCACTGCCTAGCTGTCCATCCGAGCCTTTAGCAACAGGAATGCCATTTTCGAGGGAAACGCCAGCAGTGTCACCTTTCGCTGGTGGGAACTGAGCGCTGGTGGCACAGTACAACTGCCGCTGTCCGCATTCCGCAGCAGAAACGCGGGTGAGAAAGATGGGAGCGATTAAATTGAACAGTGCTATAGCTGGAATTGTCCAAGCCCCAAGATCACTTCCAAAATTTGTCTTGACACCCCCTGGGTAGTTGTGTATGAAGGTAACGTCCGGTGCCTGTCGTGCCATTACATTATGTGCCATGGTAATCATCGACGCTGCGTGAGGTCGAGCCTTCATGGGGTGTTTGACTGGATATTCCATCCACTCTTTATCGTTGAATGGCCCTTCATAACCGGCTGCAAAGACCGAGACGACGCGCTTGAGAGATTTTGCTCTCTGAAGGGCCGGCAGAAGATTCAGCGTAAAGAGAATGCGCGATGTGATCGGAAGTACATAGAACATAGGGAGCCCCTCCGATGCCCCTAATTGAAGAAAGGAGTTAGCTTCTGCAAAATGTAGGATAATTGATCAATGATATAAGGGCGCCTTACTTGCACTGCGCATTGTACCCTGGGTCTGGAATAGAAGATTGATGGAAATTTCCTTTGCGGTGATCTCCTGGCACACTGTGTCGACGTTCTTGAGCAGGCTAATGTCGGATTTGATAAAGATGTACTGCCCAGTGGGATTTAAGTCCTTACACTCGGTAATGATACGAGTTGCTGCATCTTCGGAACGGCCTACGAGATAGATCCTTGGGCTCTTGGCCTGCTGCGCAAAGGCCTTGAGAGAATACTCCCCGATGCCGCTCGTGGAACCGACAAAGACGGCCACTAAACCAGCAGGAAGGTCGCTGGAGATTCTCGAATTGGACGCCTCGGTGGCGGATAAAGTGACCATGGTCGGTTTAGAAAGGTTTTTCGAAGTACGAGGAGAATGTGATGTGGAGAAATAGACGTCAAATCCCGAGCGTTGAAGGTCAAGACGAGGAAAATCGTCGAAGAGGGTATGTCTCACGGTTATCAACCACTAAATAGTGAATACACAGACATTCTCTCGGAGAACACAACACCTCTTTAAATAGTCTTTTGCGTATTTGAACCTACATATGAGAAGTTTACTTCCGATATACCGGACTTAACACTGCTCCGATCATATACGTCAGAAGTGGGTTAGCACGGATTAAAAATGGGACTGTATGCGCTAACAATAGGTCCGCAGCATGCATGTCGATGACATTTTTACCATTTACGGTTAGAACATGCACAGACCACATGCCTAAAAGTTCCATCTGGTCTCCAGCTTCGCTCGATTTATCATTGCCAAAACTCGTAGATGACATTTTCTCCTTACGCTGCCTAGTTGCATTCTGTATTGTAACAATCAGTCTGATCCAGGGCCGAGGATCCGATGAAATCCAAAACCATCAGCTCCCATCTTCATGTGAGAATGTGCTGAATCAACTTGGCGACTCAGTACCCACCCGACGATGGCGGATTGGCGAGTCGAGTCCCAAAATCAACGGAGGAAAATACAAAACCGGATTAACCAGAGAGCGCGAAGTAAGCATATAAAAATTATCACGCCGACCTACTTTCCCCCTCGGGCTGTGGAACTGACTGTACAGGGCTGCGCATGAGAGATGCAGGCGATGGAGGCGAAACTACCAGCAAGAATCAATACCAGATTAAGCGTTGGCGCCTAGACGAACATGAGAATACCCATGTTTACACTGAGACACCATTGGATGTTTCTACATGGTTCCGAAATCATCACAGTCAAGGCCCCAGAAATGGCGATCGAGAAACTATCGTCAAGCAGGAGCTCGAAGCTATCAAATGCGACTTCTTGAGGAGCGCGGCTCAACTATTCCACCCGCAGCCGTCACCATTGCAGGATCACCTGTTGAATCTCATACAATTCAATGTTCTACGTGGTATCTTTAGCAATAAATCTATGCTCATGAGTTCAGCGGCATATTATAAGATGGTCAATATATCCGATAAGCTCCAAATTGAACTCATTCAAGAGAGTTATCCTACCCGTGCCATGACCGTCTCAACATCAAGTATCATTCCTGCCTCCCTTCTTCCGACACAGCTGCAAGCAACCGTCGAGCACTGGACATGGATCGATACGATACCGTTCCCAAGAATGCGGGACAATTTGATCACGTCCGAAGTTGATTACGACCCGGTTGAGCTGGCTCGTGATCTCATTGGCGATCTCGTTGACTTTCCAAGCTTCTATAGACTTAAGGGCCTAGCAGATACAGATGATGCAGAGAGTACATCGGAACTGTCAAAGCACGAGAATGAAAGCACTGCGAGTCGAAACGGGCTTGTGATATGGGGAGAACCGCAGTACCCAGAGAACTGGGAAGTTTCTCCTGGTTTTTTGCAGAAGTGGTGGTGGACCCTTGAAGGTTGTCAAGATGTGCTGGACTCAAGCAACCGTTGGAGGCTGCTTCGGGACGAGGAGCCTCTTACTATGACCAATTAAATGTTACGGACTTAGTAATGCAGATAACATACACTTATCAATGCTTGCTGAAAACGCTACTTCTTAAATTCATCTGCATGCTTATTGTAAGGTGCAAAATCAGTCGCTGCGAACCAGACGCGCGACTGTTTTATAGCCGAATAGCCCGTATGACATAGCACAAGGGATGAGTTGCCTCCTGTCGGGCTCTGATTTAATATTGAAAAGTCTCCGACCCCTGTAGATGGCCCCTAAATGTGGGACGGTCCGGACATAAATGTCCTGGGCCGAATAGATGGCGTATCTCCAATTTCTGCCAATGGCCACTCAACAGTATGATGCCAGCGCCTATCAAGACAAGACGTGGCTGTAAATAGCAGTTTCTTAGCTCTCCCTTCAAAGTACCAGTGAGAGTCTAATCGTTTCAACAGAATGCAATAGTGCGCCACTAGAATAAGAGCAGCGGGATGTTGTTGACTGAGCAAGTTCAAATATGCGTCAGATATGCGCATAGGCCATATACGTATGGCATCCCAAGCAGTATAACTAGCACCCGGGTCTTGTGTGCACGAGAACGCCACCCCGAGTTCGGTGGCAGCATCCCGATATATTTTGCAGACATCTTGTGGCCAGGAATCTTCAGAGCTCGGCACTGGGATGGCCGATAAGAGCGAATCCATGAGAGGATCCTGTTCGGCCTCTGAGAAAGTGATGGGAACCTCCCAGGCTGAGGCAAGGGGCTCGACCGGACCTGACTCAAGCTGATCCCATACATTGCAGAGCATAGAACAGCCGCATCGGATGAAGTAAAGCCAACTTGGCAACACTTCCAAGGTGTTTGATTCAACAAGAAACAGTTTTTCGTCTTCCCTCTCTGCTGCGAACGAGTATATCACAAGGAGGTGGGAAAATGCAAAAACTGCATCGCAATTATCCTTATTGGGAGTTTCAATCGCAGATCGGAAGAGGGGCATGGCACGGTCCTGATGTGCTCTTCCCCTGATTATAAGCTCTCTCCCTTTATCAGGATCGAGATAAGCAAGATGCAAAGCGGCGCAGGCCAAAATTCCGTGTAATAAAAATGGAAATTTGCTGGCAATATGCGGCACTGTAGCTTGCCACATAGTTTTCGTTTCAGCATCGGTAGCCAGGCTTAATGATGTGGATGTAATATAGTGATGCAGAATAGCGGAATCAGTCTCATCGAGCTGGCTCTGCAGAAGTAGTCCAGTGATCGACGGGAGATCAATGGCGTTGACATTTTTTCCGTTCCAGTTTAACTTCTTAGTGTCTCTGCCGTCGGTATTTATAGAAATATCACTCCGCGCAGTACCAGCAGCGGGGTGCACATGGGAATTCGTAAAATATCGTAAAAGATTGCCTTTAAAGAAAGTCTGCAGAGTGACTGGCTGCCAGTCAACATCGACCTGACCAGAGCGACCGTGGTCAGAGAGCCAGTGACCCTTCATGCGCTTCGCAGACACACAGAGATGCATGCATCCTTCGTGCATGCATCGCAGCCCATCATACACCCGGAGGAGCGGCACCGGGAATTCGGTGTTGCGGATTTCCCTCACTTTATCTGGTAAGTCGAGGTCAAGCTTTGAGATATACTGCATCAATGGGCGTCGATGATTACGGCGGAATTTATGCAGTTCCTTCAAGTGTCGTTCAACGGAATTTGGCTGAATCGCATAGCGGCAAGTTGTACAGATCACCACCTTATATGCAGGCAGGTACTGTAGTAGTTCAGCCGTACCAGTGGCAGAGCTGAGTTTGGCCATTTAAAACAACGTTAATAGAATGCAGCCGGATGGTCAAAGAGAGCCCAAGTTGCCTCGGTGGTGTAGCGTGCCTTATATTTAGTGTGGGGTGGTCAGCGCAACAACGGATTGATGACATCCCAGCATCCCGCGTCACCCGAAAATCTGCAGGGGAGGACGGTGCCTAAACCATCAACGTGTGAGAAGTCTAAATAAGTTTGTGTCAGATCTCATCGCAGTTCTAGCTCCGGACACACTTCCAGCGAAAATACGATCATCGGAAAGATAGGCGTGGGGACCTTGCAAGATAGGAGCAATTTATCCAAATTAATATCTAACTATTATTGACCAGAAATATTCACAAATAATCATTTCACGAGCTCAAACTCTCTCCGTTCATCCTCGCTGGCTGCAGTAGCCTTAATTGTCCACTCCCACAGGTCCTCTTGCTTACTCTCATCATAGCTGTCTTTGCTCGACCTGATAATATTTTTTCCCTCAAAATAAACACCACTCTTGCCCTCCACGTCGGCACCAACCGCAAGGCGTGTCAAGTTTGCACCAGACTCTTTCGCGGTGTGGATATTCGGATTGATGATAAAACGCAAAAGCGGAAGTATATGAGGTAGCACTCGAAACCATAGAAACCTCTCCAGGGAGTTACCCTCTCGAGCCAGGCCAGTGCCGGGCATGAGACCTGGATCGAATGCAACAACAGTCAAGTTCCTTCCTGTCATAGCAGACAGTCGTCGGTGAAGAGCGTATGTCCACATAACGTTGGCTAGCTTGCTGCTCGCATAGCGTTGACGGCCAGCGTTTTTGGCTGACTCTGGCGTCGGATGGGCCAATTGTTCGGCAGTGACATATTCAGCGTCTGGAAGGCCAGTCTTCTGAGCTGGGTCGTGGGTGCCGCTTGAAGTGACTGTGATCCGGGCGTTGTCGGCGAGGTGAGGGAAGAACAGATGAAATAGGAGCGCATGGCCAACGTGGTTAATTTCAAACGTTGACTCCATTCCATCATCCGTCATCTTAACTTCGCCCGGGAACTGTAGCCCAGCATTGAGAACAAGAGCAATGATGGGAGGGAATTGCTTGGTTTTCCAAGTTTCAGCAAACGCCCGAACATTTGCAAGGCTAGAAAGGTCTATTGGAAGAAATATGACGTTCTTTTGGTGGGTGGTTTCGTTTATCGATGCGGCAGCGGAGTTGGGGTCAGAACGTGAACAAATCACGACAAGGTACTCGGGGTGTTGTTGAGCAATACCGAGGGCACAATGGAAACCCAAATTGGCAGTTCCGCCAGTGACAACAGCTGTATGGGTGAAGGACATGATGGGCAACGAAGGGACCATTTGCAGAGTCTAAAGTAGTGTGAACTTACTTGAGTCTTGGGTTGGTAGAGCCCTCCTTTATATAAATTTACGGCGGGATACAACGGATCTAGGAGTAAGAAGACTTCATGACAAACCACATAACTAGGTAAGCATGTTGACGCGTCATTTTAATAGGCATAGAATCGTTATGAATCTTCTCGTAGAGGTTGAGCTGAACGGTGCCATTGACGTTATTGATATTCCGTGGGAACGGCACCGTCGATTTCTTGCGCTACTATTGGTTGCCGAATCGGATTTAAGGGTGCGCTCCGCTCCGCGCTAGCACGCTAGAACGAGAATGGAATAGCACCCCGGTCGCCATCGCATCACCCCAAGGGCACTCGTTGAGGCGGCAAGGGATTATACTGATACTTCCCGCTTTTCCTATTGGCACGATTGAGAGTAAAACGCCACTTAATACACAGGCTTTTGTATGCAGAGCGGACGGGATACCCAGTTCTCCTTGGGCTACTCTACCATCAAGACCATCACTAAAGCCGCCCCCCGCTGTCAGCCTTCCGCTTCCTATTCCCGCTCCCGGACCGATGCTGCTACGAAACTCGGGTCATGTGTCCTGCTCAAGAATTGCAAGCGGCGCTAACTGGGATGTGACATGAATAAATCTCAAAATCTCATTAAACGCACAATTTTGCCAACACATCCCTTCCACTGCCCAGTCGATCGCAGCGCTGCAATCGACTCGATCCACGCCCATTCGATTGAACCAGCGAAGCCTTGGAGTCAAGGCGCTGAGCAAGATAAGGCTGGAGATTAGGGACGTCTTCCCCTGACCCTTGATTGTGCGATCGTAACAATGGAAGCGGTCCAAGGAGTAGCAAGCATCGTGCAACTCCTCGAGTTCACTGGTAAACTATTAGTATCTGGCTATAGCTTCCTCTCTCGAGTGTATCAAGCGCCAAGAGAGATTAGGTCACTGTTGAGGGAGGTCGCAAACCTAAATGCGCTGCTTGATCAACTACAGTCACTCGTGCCGGAGACTCCTATAGGCGACAAACGTGAAAATGCTATGAAAGAAGACTCTCGGAATGCCTTGCAAACTTTGGAGGGATTGGATGTTTTTGCCGACTGCTTAAAGCTGATGCAGGTTGTTATGGGAACTTTGAAAACGTGCGAGCAAGTTGAAGGACACCAGGTGAAGAATTTCGGCAAGAAAGTGCTCTGGCCGTTCAAGGAAAAGGAGACGAGGGATCTAATGGCTCAGTTAGGCAGACTGAGGGAGACACTAAGTGCTGCGGTCGTGGTAGACTCCGCGAAAACATTAGGGGAGCTAGAGGCACTAGCGAAAAGCATCGATAGCGGTGTCATTCAAGCTCTGTGAGTTGTAATTTGCCTCTTTTGCGACGCTAACATGGGATCGCGATGTAACCTTAATCTGGGTAAATTATCCGTCACCTAGTACCATATTGCTAACCTGGGCCCGAGACAGTAACGGAATCATGAACGTCCAGATGAATATACAAACCACAGTTAGGGATGTGGGATACATCAAAGGTATTCTTGAAGCTGGAATCGAACAGGAGGAACGTGCAAGGATTAGACGATGGCTTTACCCAGACGGCGTGAACGCTGAAGCAGGTTTTACTGCGGCTTTGGGAACGAAGCAGTCTGAAACTGGTAAATGGATCTTCGATTCGGAGGACTTCACGGCATGGCGAGAAAGCACACATGGGTGTATGTGGATCTATGGGATAGGTGAGATTCTTATGACAAAGTTTGGGTGGCTATTACTAAATTGTTTCTAGCTGGGTGTGGCAAAACTGTTCTCTCGTAGGTGATCATCACTTTCGAATAGTGGATGCTGACCTAGAGTAGAGCAACGGTCATCGAGCACCTGCAGCAGGTCTCCACCCCACCGTCGACTTGCGTCATATACTTCTTCTGCGACCATCGGATCCCTAATATGCAGTCTCTGCAAGACCTCCTTTACGTGATCGTCAAGCAACTGTTGCATCAGAGTCCAGGCTGTTTTGAAGACGCAAAATATTGGTACGATGAGAGAACGAGGCCGCTTGACGGGCCGAGAGCGGCAGCGAAGCCACTCTCAACATCAGAATATATCAAATTTATCCAACAACTATGCCTAAGGTGGGAATCTATCAGTCTGATCGTAGACGCCCTAGATGAGTGTTCTAGGTTGGATACGTTTGTTGATGGTTTGAGAAAACTTTGGAGTGGATCTAATGTTAGATTACTCCTTACGAGCAGGCATGATGTAGATCTCATGCATGCCATTGAACCCATCGCGGATTATAAAGTTTCTCTAGTAGAGAATATGAGAAATGATATCGACATATACCTTACTACCGAGATCCGAAGTCGGCTAGCCCTAGGTACGCTCAAATTTAAGCAAAAGGGATTGGAAGCATCGATAGTGTCAGCGCTGAGAGAAAAAGCTGATGGAATGTGAGTTACAAAACGTTCAGCAAGGAGGTTAGCTGACCGTTGTAGGATTTTAATTGCCAAACTACAACTTGACTACATTGGTCGTTTAAAATCAGATCGAGCGATAAAAGAGGCGTTAATCAAGCTCCCATCTAGTATCTATGAGACATATGACGAAATTCTTAACCAACTATGCTGCAAAAACCCAGACGATATCCAGGACATAAAGCGCATCCTGCAGTGGCTATTATGCAGCAGAGTCCCTCTTACGCTAGAGGAATTAGCTGAAGCTATCTCAATTCGCCCGGGTGATGAAACACTCGATGAATCGGGTATCGCAACAGACATTATGGATCTGGCAGCTTGCTGTGGAAGCCTCGTCAATATCAATACTCAAATGACTTCTCACGGGCAATACGAAGATCTCCGTGGCCCGCAGGTCACCTTGATAACCTTAGCTCACGCATCAGTCGAGGAGTACTTCAAGTCTGGAAATATAGGACGAGGCATGTCGTTAGACTTCTATATGGATGTGGAAATTCTGCACCACGAACTAGCAAAGACATGCCTGCAATATATAGGCTTCGAGGATTTCGAATTACCAATAGACGACGAGGTAAGATATAGATGCCTATTTGAGAGAAGCGCTACGACCAAGACTAATTTTGACGAATAAATATTTTAGGACATATATGTCGAGAATGTAGATCTATTTGAGAACATTTTAGTGCGGCATCGTCGCTGTCTCCGGAACCGCACGTCTAAGTATGCATTGGTTGATTATGCCTCCCGGTATTGGGCAGATCATCTACGCTTGAGCAAGTTCTCCAAGTGTCTAGATAAAGAGATAATGCATCTTCTCGACTGGTTCATAAACCCTGCGAATCACGGAGGAAAATATATCTCCTGGCAACAAATGTACCATCACGATATTGAGTGGTATTGCCATGGCCGGCCGCCCTTATTTTACGCCATCCAATTCCAAATTGATAGCCTAGTTGAGTTACTGTTGTCGTCCCTAGAAGAACTTAATTATACTAGCCATTCACATTGGCATCAGACACCACTGCATGTGGCTGCCGGACACGGAGCATTAGACATTGCTGAAGAGCTGCTTCGGAGAGGTGCGTCAGTTGATTTAAAGAGTGATCTAGAAGCTAAGTCAATGACCGCTCTTCATTTTGCTGCAGAAGGAGGACATACAGAGGTAATCAAGCTACTCCTTAAGTATGGCGCATCGGTACACGCAAGGAGTGATTCCAAGTCGACACCATTTTACAGAGCCGCAAGATCAGGCTCTTTGGAATCGATCAAAGTCCTATATTTGGCAGGAAGTGACATCAATGCTCAGACCTGGGATAATTATACTCCCCTGTTTGAATCCGTGGCGCATGGTAGAAGTCGGATCGCGAGCCAGCTGTTAGAGTGGGGAGCTGATCCGACCATAATTATCGACGAGGGATACAGCGCACTCACACTGTTGACTAGAGTTAGGAATAAGGGAGCGGGAACAGGTCCACTACGCCCTGTGACTGAAGATGATATACTCAAGGAGATCAAAGATATATGGGCCCGAGGAAAATATCCAGGTGGTTTCACGAAGTATCTAAACGGATTAGAGGGGCAGTATATAAAGCCCGAGAATGTCGACAGAGATTCGCGACCAGGCATAGAAAGAGAAAAGGACTTTAGGCATCCGCACGAGGTAAGTTGGATTTGTCTCTACGTAAAAACGGCTCGACTGACTTGGCAAAGCCCTCGATAATAATACGGCAATATCCCGAGGGAGACAATTGATGGAAGATATACCTCAAGACTTAGCGGCAACCATCAGATCGTATATGGCTGCACTTCGATTGTTGTAGGACAATAACTGGCATGGTGTGCTAAGCTGGGTCTAGTAGGCTGGTTACCATTCTAGCTGCTAAAAGGCCGCGTAAACTTGCAGACAATCCAACCTCGATTCTTTCACTTGTTGATTGAAACAAGTTTCTACATTTGCTACACTCGACTATAATATCCAACCCCACCATTTACAACTTAGGCTCCTCCTGCACCGCCAAAACCCTAAACCCATGCCTCGGCGCATGAATCCTCACGGTCCCCTTCTCCGTCTTAACCTCAATCACAATCTCCTGGCCATCCAATCCAATCAGCGTACCGCGATCCTTATGCGTAACCCCTGAATCTGTGGGATGCACCAGCACCTCCTGTCCCTTCTTCAACCCAACCGGATCCGTCTCTTCCACCCCCCTCACTCCCTCCGCCCAATCACTCTCATAAACCTTCTCCGCAGCCTCAAATCCCTTCAAAGCCTTCGGCTTCCCATTTCTCTTCCTTGCCTCCCCCGCTGCAGCATTGAACCGCCCAATCCACGCAAACACCTTTGGGAAGGACTCCTTGCTAGCCACCTCCGCCGGCACCGCGCCCGGCATTCCAAGCACCCAGTGAATGGGCCACACGGCCTCAATATCCACAATGCTCGGCTGCGGAGTGTTGAGAATCCACTTCCGTCCATCGGAAAGCAGTCCGTTCTCCAGTGCCGCAATCGCCATACGCATCTCGGCCAGGGCCTCAGGGCGCTGGCGATCAAGGTGCGCAGCAGACCACGGACGACCGCTCATCGCGGCGCGATCAGCGGTGAACTTTGGATCCTTGAAAAGCGGGGCGGAGGTGGGGATCAGCATTGCGGCGCGGCCGAAAAGTCCGCCGTCGGTGGTGTAGGAGGAGAAGAGGGACCCGAGGGCGCGACCCTCTGCGGTGCTGGGGGAGAGGGCTGGGTGGGCTGAGGAGGCGGGGAAGAGCTCGTCGAGCTTGGTGAGGATGAGGCGCGTGTCGTTGTAGATGTCGCGGCCGATGGCGACGAGGGGAATGCGACGGTAATTAACGCCGATGGCCTTGACATCAGGGCGCGGCATGATGGGGGGTTGGATGCATTCCGAGAAGGGGATGTTGCGGAGGTTGAGGTACCAGATTACGCGGCGCGCGTAAGGGGAGTAGGCATAGTGGTAGACGATGATATCTTTTGAAGGCATAATGGCGGCTGTGGTGTTGTGTGAGATTGAGAGAAGTGTATGTGGATGTTTGAATGAGGTGGTGCAAGGTCAATGCTTGGGGGCAGGTTGCTTTATATCCAGTTGGAGTCGGGCAGATCAATTGCTCCGCAGTAACAGATCTCTTGACTTGGAAGGTAAGATGGACAGTTTCAAGGAGCGGAGGGATAACTTCAATTGAGTGAATTACTAAACACTTACATGTGTCCTTCGATGTCGCCAGGACGACATTTAGAAGTGTGGGGTAGCGAATGTGGGGAGCCGAGGTCCCCAGTTGCCAAGGAATCTGGATGCATCTCCAGATCCACTCCAAACACAGCCAATCACGTGTCATAGATTCCCCCCCAGACAAGTTGATGTTATTATGGTCAAGATACGAGGACGATTAGCTCTGAGATCTCGTAAAGTTAATATTCAACTTTCACTAAATATGAAATCCTAACGTGTGTAGAGCCTAGAGACCTTGGGAGTAAAACCCATCAGTACTTCTCCTGCTGCCCGCTGACCTCCTCCCGTGTCTCCATCTCCGTCAAGCCAGGCTTCTCTTTGTCCAAATGCTCTGGCAACGTACCCAATGCTCTCTCGCCAAATAGCAGATCGATATCTTCCAGTGAGACTTGGTTTGTCTCCTTGAAGAAGAAGAAGATGACGGGGAAAGTAATGACGATGTTGAACGCAACAAAAATGAAGTAGAACTTGTAGCCCATCTTCTCGAGTCCCAAGGGGCTCACCTGGGCGAACAGTGTCGCGACGAGCCAGTTTCCAATACCGGTAGCGAAGGCGTTTCCGCGAGCACGGATCTGCATAGGCATGACCTCGGACATGTATACCCAAGAGATGGGGCCGAAGGACCAGGAGAAGATGGCGGATACCAAGAAGAGGAAGAAGACGCCTGCAATGGAGAGGCTGTGCCTCTCGCCCTTCGGGTTTTGGGAATTGATAGCACCCTCACAGATCAGGGCGCATGTAATGCCAATAGTGCCCAAGAGGAGAGGCTTGCGGCGGCCAACGCGATCGAGGATGAAGACGATGAAGATCAAATCTTTAGGGAAAACATTAGTATATAGCTTCATGGGAGGTTGGAGAAGGGGGAGGGGGGT